>JBBYHL010030386.1:0-10438 GCA_038381835.1 Adansonia madagascariensis
CCAATTATATTTTTCATAGCTTTGCCAATTTTTTATCATTTCAATCACAATTTGATATTACCATTTTGATATCACAATTAAACATATATATATTTATATTATAATTGGTTTTATTTTGCTTGTTGACAAAGGTATATACACCTGTGGAAGTAAATCAATCGAATTTGGTAAATACTTCACAGGCTTTGATGGGTTTAAGTATTAGTAAGCGGGCATGCTTTACAAATAATTAACAAAGATTTTGCTATGTTCCCCTTAAAAAAAAAGGAAAAACCATGTTATGTTCTTAAATTTCTTGCTATTTTGATCCTTTCTTTTAATCACTACACATACATACATGCCTATGATTAGGCCGAGAGGGATCTAACACCTCTGCATCGGGCTGCAAAATTGCTGATAAATTCTCAGTTGCCCGATGGTGATTTTCCCCGACAGGTGAACTTAATTTCTTTATATGTACATACATATATATATATATATATATAGATGAGGTATTCCGCAGCTTAATTTCTTCAATTTTCTTATCCAAACTCATTCTTTTTATTGTTTAAAAAAATATTAAAGTAATTTTATATTAATATTTATATATATTTATAATTAAATTTTTAAAAAATATAATTTTTTATTATTTTAACAGTGATTTGTTTTAGTTGGCTTGAATTACTAAGAAATTTTATATTAATATTTATAGATATTTATAATTAAATTTTAAAAAAATATAATTTTTTATTATTTTAACAGTGATTCATTTTAGTTGGCTTGAATTACTAAGTAATTTTATATCAATTTTTATATATTTTTATAATTAAATTATTTTTAAAAAATATAATTTTCTATTGTTTTAACAGTGATTCATTTTAGTCGGCTTGAATCACTAAATATACTATCGAGCCTAGACCTACATGTGCTGGGTCGCCCATAAATTTTTGAATTCTTTTTAACTAGGGCCGGTATGGATCATCCAATGACTCACTTCATTGTTCATAATATTATTAAAATATTATTTTTATACTAATATTTATCATCTATAATTATAATTAAATAAATTTATTATTATTATCAAATAGTAATTTAGATCAACTCATTAAAAATTTGATCCAAACGATTGATAGTTCAACCTTTAAACAAATACATTATTTTTATACTAATATTTATAATTTATAATTATAATTAAATAAATTTATTATTATTATTAAATAATAATTTGGATCAACTCATTAAAAGTTCGATCCAAACAATTGATAGTTCAACATTTAAACAAGTATAATTTGAATAACACTAGCAGTAGCTAGCGTTCGAAAATTACTATTATTATTCAAATGGAAAAATGGCAGGAACAGGCAGGATTTTTCAAACTTATATATGTACGTATGCTTTCGAATCAATCAAAAGAAGGATTGCCCTAAAATCAGGTCAAAATGATAAAACTGGACAGCATAAGCTGCAATTTGGATTTACAGTCACTATATTTTTGTATAAATTTTAGTTACGGCAAATTTTAAGGACACTTTAATCGCTCTTTTACATTTTGCTTTGCCTTTGCCTTCGGACATCACCGATTCACTTTCTCCCCAATGCTGCTCGAAATATAAGCTGCAATTTTGAGTTTACTTTGCTCACAAGTTATTCAAATTTGATTAAAAAAAAATCAAATTCTGTTCAATTATTTTTGACTCGAGCTCAAACTATCGAGTAAACTGAATTCAAGTATCTAATAATTTACTCGAGTATCTTGCAGGTATTTTTGGTTTTAATTAGTATTAGAAAATTTCAATTCTAACTTTGAATACAAATAATCAAGTTAAAAGTTGAACATAGAATTTCAACTAATTTTTTAACAAATAAACGAGCATAGTCAAGCAAACTTAAATAGTTAAATTTTTATCTCAAATCGAGCTCGAACTTTAAAATTAAAATTCAAATACGCTCCAACTGAACTTCAAATCTCAAATTTCTAACGGATTGAACTCGACCAGTTACACTCCTATTTCAGACAGTCAGAAAATTTGAGGCATGAATTCATCTAATGAGAATGAAGGAATTGGACAATTTCCAACAATGGCAATCTTCATTGGATCCAAATTAAAATTAAATGGGGTTATTGAAAAAATAAAAATAAAACTTCAATTTTAGATTCATAAAAAGGAAACATTATTTTTTAGATTAAAAAAATCTAAGAAATATTCTTAAAATTGATAATCTTCATAGACTTGATAATCTATGCATGTAGGCATGCTATGTCTTGTCTTTTTTTCATGTCAATTATGTACAACATAAACATGACATAAATTATTAATGTAAATTTGACATGTTTGTATTTTCACATCATATTCGTCAATTATTTTTTGTGTCATATTATATTTTAAATATTTTTGTGTATGAAACTACTGGGTCTACCTAGAAATTAATAGGAAGATTAGTCAAAAATGATAAAGTGTGAGGAGATGTGGACTTCCCGAACAAAGAACACCACGGTGGAAGCTTCTTAAGGATTGTTTCAGCCTTGGGTGTTATTCTGTCGAGATCGGTTCTGAGCTTCAAGAGCGGACGCTGCTGCTGGTGGTGGTGGTGGTTGTGTGATTGCCGTGTGGAATTTTGGAGCCAGAAGAGTGTAAGATCGAACATTGTTGGTGCATTCTTCCCACCTGAAACTTGAATAATATGCCATCCATCTACGCTGCTCTTACCATCAGCTGGGACTAACTCCACTGAATCCGCTGCATTCAAGGTTCAAACTAAGATTAATTGACAGACAGACAGACAAACAAGAAAATCAAGTGAAGTCAGGCAAGCAATAATATCAGATGAATTGCTGCGGTCTTCAATTTTTTTTAACTTATCTGTGTGTTCAACATGTCTGACACATATTCGGATATGAGTACAGAGATATAATCCTCTAAATATATATAAAAAAAAACTTAGAACCATGTTTTGAATAGGCCTGTATCTGACACTCCCATCGAATCCAGATAACATAGGCATAGTCTATACCTGGAAAGCCCTATACTTTTTCTCAAACACACTAAATCCGCTTCACCTCTCACCAAAAGTCTAGGGAGAAAGATATAACATTGATACCACAAAGAAAAACTAGAAGAAATCTTACTATTGATGGATAATCCCAGCCACTTCTTACCGTGTACACCGACCAAATATTTTCCTCAACTATCACCAATCTATATTCAGTCATTTACTTCTTCACCAAATGCCAGAAAAGATTTAAAATATTGTACAAAAGAGGCCGAAACCTGGGAATAGGAAAGGGTTACAAATGCTAGAATTCGAATTCCAAATCTGTTGCATGTCTGTCACCTTTAAAAGTGACTGTACGAACAAACTAGGCTAAGCCTTGAGTTCAAAAAGATTGAATATTGCCAGTGAATCGACCTTACAAGTAAAGCCCCCGCCTCCACATTATGATCGAGCATAACATGGCAATTCGTCTCAAAATAAGCATCTATCCCGTGTACAAAGTGCTCATTTGAACTTTAAAGTCTGTTTAGATAGTTAATTAAAGATTAAACCCTGACAAAGAAACAAACTCCCACTATTATATATATATATATATATATATATATGATTATTATCGAGTACACTGGCTGTGGAATTTTTAACTCCACAAGCTAAGTTAAAAAACTACCACATGTCCCATTTATTTATTTGTTATTTTTTATTTTTTTTAAATGTACACCAAGGACATGTAGCAGCAGCTTTTTAACCCCGCTTATAGAGTTAAAAACTCCACCGCCAGTGCACTTGATAATAATCCATATATACACACGCGCGCATATAAAGCAACAACAACATTAAGAAAGATTTGAATGGATTCTTGAACAAAGACTACAATACATAGCATGAAACTATATTCAATACCATCATCAGCAAGGGCAATCAGAAGAGAAAATTGATGTTTTAGCTAATTAGTGAAATAGGAATCAAAACCACAGTAACAGAATCCAAACCCAAAACCAAAGGGCAAAACATGCTAAACCTTGGGGCATATCAAATAGCATGATTCCAAGTCAAACAAAGTTTTGGATGTTCCCTACTTTCCTACAGGATCAAGTGTCCATATGAGGCATTGATCCTAGATAGTGTAACTCATACTGACACAGTTACAAACAATTCATAAATATAGAATTTTTGGAACTTTATATTTGGTAACTTCATATCTGTTCTACCCTTCATAGTGTGATAATTGCCGTAATTACCCTATTCTAGACTTGCCAAAGCTGACCTGAACTTGAAAAACCAACCCAAACAACCTGAACCAGTCCAACTAGTATCCTAAATGACCCAAATCCAAATTAATCTCAATCCAAAATGATCCAAGCTAGAATAGCTTGAAATGATCTGAAATCAAATTGATTTGACATTAAAACTCAATAACTGAACTTAAAATGACCCAAACCCGAATAATCCAAGCGCCAAACCCGAAGCAACCTGAATTTTTTTTACCTAAAATGACTTCATCCAAAGTGACCCAACTGGACTCAACCCGATCCACCAATGGACACCTCTACCCTCTTCTCATTTTTCATTTTGCCTTTTTTTCTCTTCATGGTTTTTTCCCCTTAAATAGGAAAAAAGAAAGGAACAAATGCAGGCATACCAATGAGAAATATAAGATGAAAGACACGCATAAACAAACTTCATTATACCTTTAAACGTGAAATCTTCTATTTCCTCGGTATTGATTGCAAGAAACCAGCGTATGGACCTCTTTGTATCAACTGCCACTTGTGTGATTCTCTTATCTCCATTTTTATCATTAACAACATCTATTACAGGAATATCGGACTCATCCCAGCCACCTTCGGTTTCATCAAAGGTCAAACAGCCATATTTGACTGAAAAAGTAACAAAATCGACCACCTCATGTTTGCCACATACAAAGCCCCCTTTAATTTGATCGATTTCCTTATCCAACTTTCCAGGCGTTATGGAAGATAGAGATACAAATGAGTTAGGCTTCTCACCAAATCTTCCTGTTGTATCCACAACATGCACAACCTGAGAACCACAAAAAACTTTTGTTATATCTCAAGAAGATATACAACACTATTCACCAATCCTAACAATACCTTCAATAACAGACAATTGAATTTAAAACATATTTCAGAGCATCTCGAGGAATCGGTTAAACTAATTCAAAATAAAAAAGTAACCTCAAAATTTACTAGTAAAGAAAGAAATGAAAGTTGTAGGATAAGTACGAAAGCACAGTAGTCTGCTAGTGGCTGTTTAAATGGATATCAGAATATCTGGTGGATAAACCATACCATGAAAAAGTTAAATTACAAAGAGAAGTCCTTCAACTTTTTCTGACTTAGCTTATGTGAAAATGATACACTAATACATGTTTCCTCCTAATTAAAAAGCAAGGATACTACTTCAAACTACAATAAAAATGATTTCCGTCTTCGATTAACCATTACAAATTGCCCCAAGTATAAATATCAAGATAAAGAACCTCATATAAGTTTGTTAGTTTAGTTCCATTCCTAACCCTTTTCTTTATGGAAAACGACGTAAAAGACAACCATAGCTGTTAGAATTAAAAACTATATCTTTTAAGCCTTTCTTATTTGCTTAAACATATAGGATTGGCGCTACTCTAAGAAACTAAAATCCCCATTCTTGCTCTTTGAAGCTAAGCTGAAAACATTAAAAAGGGGGCTCCAAGCAGTTACAAGAATCTTTCAGAACAAATAAAAAAGTTGAAACATTTCACTCATTAAAATTCTTGGATTCAAGAATCAAGATACTGAACCACAAACACAAAGTTTTTCGAGTTCTAATGCCAAGGATGACAAGTATCAGAAGCATGATGAAAGGTAACACCTTGGTATAGTGGTCTAAGAATGCAATAGTCAAAACTATAGGTATGAAACTTACATTCACAGCTCTGGCAGTGTCCTCAGTGAATGGCGGAATTATACCAGAAAATACAGCAGCAAGTGACAGAACAAACAGAATACAAGTTGCAAGGACAACAGATGTTTTTGCACCTAACAAAGCGATCACACAACAAGAAGAGAATAAACAAGCATTTCAAATAATATTTTTTGTACATAATGGAGCACATCAATGACAACATAGGAAAATATTTTCAAAGAGAGGGTTAATAACATATGAAAACATGTAGGAAAGAAATCGGCTCTGGGAGCAGAAGAAATGGTTAATCTCACAAAATATTTTCAAGGAAATAAATAATTCTCAAGAAGCCCTTAAATCTTCACTACATGGTCGATGGCATGTCAATAGCTCACTTAGATAAATTCATTCATTTTGAAAGCCAAACTCATTACTCGCTAGTGCATTTACCATAATGCCCACAGTTGAACTAGGAATCTTATAATAATAAAAAGTAATAATAATAAGACAACAGTGACATAATCAGATTATTTTGCTCAGCCATAAGTTCTTTCTTTTGCATGATCATCACGCTTTTAGTTGATGGTCAAAAAGCTTAATTATATAGCAATCTTCTATAAATGAAAGGATCTAGCTGTAAGGGTAGTTTAAGCAAACGATTATAATATCATCTTATATTACTCAACAGTCATTGAAATTGAAACTGTTCAGCTTGTCCCAGAAGCACAAGGGTATTTAATTCTGGCTCACGCTACCACATACAATAGACTCTAAATAACGTATCATGGATTAAATTCACATCTATTCAATCTTCAAAGTTACACCCTCTTCGCGAAAGACAAATAATTTGACCTTGGGCAATGATGGTCCTCAATGGCAAATATATATAAGCAATTTGATTGTCTCGATACTCATTTAACAATCAAACCTAACGTTGGAACCTCATCATCACCAACAAAAATGTCAATGCCAAAGGCAACCATAGAAAGCCTTTGTAATAAATAAACAACTGCATCTGTGATGAATAACTACCTGAAATATGAATATATGAAAGGAGATACACCAGAGTTAGGCATACAACAACAGCAATAAAAATGGAAAGTGCCACGCTTGCCAGCCACTCGGGAGTATCGCCTGGATTTCTAAATAAGCATATAAAGCAAGGTCAGAAGTGGTTTTATAAAATCTCTAAAGCAAGTATAAATCTCTAAATACAAACACTGAAGGTTTAGCAGCAACCCCGAAGTTTAAGATGATTTATTTGATATTCTTTGTTGATAAAGCAACAAGGCATATATCTACTCTCTTATCAACTACAGAAACTTACCCAAGCTGACACTCAATAACATAAGAAAGGGTTAGGGTAGTATGTCAACCAAGGGCAAACATTCAAACAAAGAATCATCGTAAAAATTTTACCTGTCAAATCGTACACTAAGTCCAATGATTGTGCTAGTGAATCTAATGAATATGCCAGCTGAAACTAAAATCGGAATGGCCAAGCCCATCAATAGAGTTGCAAGTTTGAGAGGCTTGGGTGACCGAAGTGGGGATAAAGTTGCTTCCAATAAGCCATCTGAGGAATATAGTAATGAAAATTAGTCTAATGCAAAAACCATCAAGATAGGAATTCCAAATATTGTCCAGGAAAGAGAAAAAAAGATAAAAGTAATTTCAAGTTTTATCAACATTAATTATGTGAGGCATGCAACCATACTCCACCAGGGCACAACTCAGAAGTCAGAACAATGCACATTGTTCTTCTTAATATCAAAAGATCTCAGATTCATCCAAGTCATGGAAAGTGATGGAGCTATTCTCGTGCAAAAGGCAAACTGGTAAATGTCAGCTTACATGCAAATGCTGGTGGAACAAGCCAAACAAGAGCAACGTAAGATGATCTGATTTTATAGTAAGTTCCTATGATCAAAAGAACAAGCCACTGCAGAGAACCAGCTTTAAAGAGCCATCTTTCAGTCTCTAACTTGATCAGATCAGCCTGGATAACAGGTGACAGCTGTTTTCTCTTGGCATAAACATTTGATAAGTATCTTCTCAAAAGGAGATAGCCCAAATGCTGACCAGTTAAAGCCCCAAGAAAAGCAGGAGCAGCAAACAACCCAACAACCAACCACGGTGTTGAAACATATGGCAGTGGTGATGAAGATATCAGGGGTAGAATTAATGCAACAAGAGCAGAGAAACTTATTGAAAACGTCCACATGAGTATAATGCTCAAACATGAAAGGACCAATGAAACTACAGCTGTATAACCACCCATAAGCAAAGATGTAGTCCATATCAGAAGCGACTGCATTATCACTGAATTATGAAGCATGTTTGCAAAACGTTGTCGGTATACAACCATATATTGCCCCTGAGATCAAAAAAGTTTTAGCAATAGCATCCTGCAAATTTTTCATGGTAGCAGAAAGCCCCATGAAACGTTATAACACGGCTAAAGAGGAAATAAAAATGTAAAGTACAGAATGAAAGAGGGAAAGGGGGTTTCAAAAACAAGAACAATGTGCCAAAGATACTGAAGGTACCAAAATATCAAAAAATACAGCAGTATCATGGTTAGATTGTAAATCATCATCCCTAGCTTTGCCTTTTGAAAGATGAGAGGATGATGCAATCTGAAGCAGGAAAGCAAGCATGTTTTCTCCAAGATGCTGAAGAGATCCTGATTTCAATAGCTCCAATTTGTCATTCTGCAGAAAATATTCAAATTTAACTATTATGGAATCAGAAAAAAAATTAGAGTTGTCAATTTTTTCTCCCTTTCTTTTTTGTTTCTTAATTAGCACTGAAAAAGGATTAAATGGTTCAATTTCCCTCTTGTACTTTAATCAATTTATTTATTTATACTAGGATATCATTAATTGTGTCATAGACTATGAATTGCTTGCAAGACCGAGAATGCATAGAGGTAATATGGAGATTCAATGGAACTTCAAAAGTGAAATAATAATAATAATAATATGCACCCGATTATTTGAACTAGTTAATACTTCTAAGAAGCCCATAACGTAAATATCTAAAATCCTTTGTTTACCAGGTGAGAATTAGCGTTTCCTAATTTTCATCTTTTTAATTCTTGATAAATATAAGGATGTTAATTAAATTTGCTAATGAAAGTGCGGTTTATAGTACCAAATATCTAATAGGTATTCTAATTAGAGGGCAGCTAGCCAATTTTACGTACATTGCATCATGTCAACCATTAAACCTAAAAAAAAGTGCTTTTCCACACTTTGTAAATTACTAAAACTATGAATTTTGTTGAGTGAAATAATTTGAATTTTAAATATTCCAATAATATTTTTTAAAACAAATAGCTAGGCATATGATTAATCTAGGCCATAGTTTCCTAGATAAATTTTCAACCTTGATTGTAGACCTGAAATCGCAAAAAATCGTCTTAAAAGGTGCCTTACCCAACTACAATACCAATAATTCTTAGATTGTTCGCAAGACAAAAGATTCAAAGGATAATATTATCCAGTCCATCGTGTGGTTACATGAATTTAGCTCCTGCTCGCTAAGTTTACAGCCACTAAACAGCTCTCTTGCCAGCCTCCCACTTGTCTACGCTGTTTTAGACAATTGGTATTCTATCCTTGCATATCAGCCAGGCTATCAAATTTTAGACATATATATGGATCTTAAATAGCATCTAAATAAAGGAGCTTGCCTTATCTAGAGAAATGAGAAATAACTAATAAATCCCACTCCTTTGATCAGAGTAATAAAAGATTCCAATTTGTCTATAATTTAATGCCAAAAGTGTAACTTTCCAAGTGAATGGTGAGAAAGAGGCAAAGAAACAGAAAGAAGACCTTTGTGTGATATATTGCACCATTGTCTGTGTATGCAAAGTCAAGCCCCGAAAGACCAGCAACCTCTTTGTACACTTGGAAATCTGTTGCAGATTTTATGACTCCAGAAGAGAAAAGATCCTACAGCATTATATCATTCAGATTTTAAGGCTTCCTCTAACTTCAGCAAAATTTAACAACCAAATCATGGCATAAAATAAAAAGTATATAAATATATGCACATGCATGTGAATACATGCGTACACACAAACAGAGGGAGAAGCAGAAAAAAACACACCTGAGCTATGACTAGACCAGATGGGTATTTCGCAACTGAAGCGAAGGTCTCAACAGCCAATGGATTAGGACCAGCCTATCAAGTAAAGAATGGAATACGAGTTGACAGGAAATATGGTAAAATATAAGCAAACTCTGCAAGCTAAGGAAATACCAAGTAATCTTGATTTGATTATATTGAGGTTCAGGACATATATGAAAGTGCACTGAAAATTTCACATGGTAAATCAAAGGAACATCATCGCTGAAATCAAATTAATGCAAAACAAGGATCTTACAACATCCATACATAAAGAGAGTAGATTCAATCATATGCTTCATGTCACAAGGTCAAAATGGTGGCATAAGAGCACTTTAAACAATACGAAGTATCCACTTTAAAAAGGGGAAAAAGACCATTGGTTATATAGCTGTCCAACAATCACTGTTGGTGCCTGTCTATG
>JBBYHL010030429.1:0-10434 GCA_038381835.1 Adansonia madagascariensis
ATTTTGGCTCACCAAAGAGAAGAAAATGTATGGAATAAACAAAAATACAAAGATCAAAATGGAGATTTTTACCTTAATAATCCTTGGCCGAAAGTTTCCATTAAATCTCATCATTTTTTTTTAATTTTTTTTTGAGCTGACTTGTTAGGTTGGAGAAAAATAAATGTTGTCATGAGCCCATGCTTTTTCATCTTTTCATACAAGCCACCCTACCTATTGTCATGATTATGCTAATTTAGGTGAAATGATGGTTATAGTTAATTTGATGGAATTAGTTAGAATAAAACTAAATTAGTTGGAAAATGGTTTAATTCCAACCAAATTATATTTCATGTAACTAAATTGGAAAATTAGAACAAATTATGGAAAAGCAAAATAAAATTATAAATTTACAAAAAAAGCTATTGGAAGTAAAGAAATTAATGTAATCAAATTGCAAAAAAATCCTAATTGAAAGTTCTATTTGAAAAAAATAAAAAATAAAAAATTAAGGTTCAAAAGAAATAAATAAATAAATGAATTCTCATGATAAATCCAAAGAAGAATTTAATCATATAGAAATTCTAATCAAAACCTCATAAAAATTAATAAAAGAAAATTTAATCATTGGTATAAAATTAAAAAGAAAAAGATTAGTGGGCTTGTTAGGAAATTGGGTATTAAAATAGGCTTGGTAGGCCTTTAGGGAATGAAATGGGCTTAATGAAAAATCAAAATTAGGCTTGGTAGAATTATTAGGCTTTTTGAGAAATTATTGGATTCATTGGGCTTAGTTGTAGAATTTAAAGTTTTTTTAGGCCCATAAAAGAGATAAAATTAACAAAAAAAACCTTTTTTATTTTATTTGTAGGGATTTCAAGTATAGAATTATACAAGAAAAATCTTGAGAAGTCTTACGTGCAAGAAAAGAAAAAAACAATAAAAATTTAAACTCATAAAATTTACGAGAAAAGTTTTACGGGAGAAAATTATTGGTAAAAAAAATCAAACTATTACAATAACTTAAATTCCTAAAAGCTGATTTAATATAAGTTTAATGAGAATATTCGATGAATTTTAGAAATTTTAAACCCAAAACTCCTACCGAAGAAAATTATAGGGTAAAAATCTTCGCATTTCAGTATCACAAAAAATTTTAAAATTCCTTAAATACATGGAAAATTTCAAGAATGATTTAATATGAACTTACTGATAATATTATATATATAAAAAAAGGGGGGGCCCGGACGAAATTAGGTGTCTACAGGGACTAAATTACTAATTTAGAAAATTTCAGGGACTGTTTAGAAAAACTTTAGATTTTTAAGATTAATATGATATTTTTGACAATTTAGGAATATTTCTAACATTCCTATGGTCATCCGTAGAGGTGTAGAAAATATTAAAAACTTTCGTATTCTTTCGGTTCTCCTTTAGGGTACAAAATGCAATTTTGAAAAGTTTAGGGACCTATTAGCAATTTTTGTATTTTAAGTCTATCTTGATATTTAAGTTGCCCATGGTGGGTGTAAATGTTATTTCATATCATTTCTGAGTTTTCTAGGTTACCGAGATACTTATAGGTCAAAGGTAACCTTAGGGGTATTTTAGTAATTTCTTTAGAACTGAGTTTTATGTGACCACTGGGATACTTTTATGCCGAAGGTGTACGGTAGGAATAAGTTCATTTGTTCATGATATCATTCAGCCCTTACGTTATCAGGATACGAATACTTTAAAGGTATACCCTAAGGGTATTTTGGTAATTTTTCTTAAAAACCAAATCCTTTATGGTCACTAGGATACTTATATGTCAAAGGTGCATAATAAGGACAAGTTCATTTTTTATAGAGTCATCGAGCCTTTTAGGCTTACCAGGATACCTAGATGTCGAAGGAAGACTTAGGGACATTTTAGTAATTTATGTTAGAACCAAGTCCTATATGATCACCGGGATACTTCTATATTGAAGGTATAGAGTAGTAATAGATTCATTTGTTTATATATTTATAGAATCCGGGATACTTATAAGTCAAAGGTACTCTTTAACGATATTTTATCAATTTATTTTAAAACCGAGTCCTTTAGGGTCACCCAGATAAGTCAAAGGTATACTTTAGGGGACATGTTGGTCATATCGACCAAATTTAGATCCTTGAAGTCGAGTTTAGTACATTTTGTCTAAATCGAGTTTTATGATAATTATTAATATTATTAATAAAATTAAAATTTTTGTAAATTAAGGCAATGTTTTCGATGTTAAAATAATACATGGAATTTTTGCCCCTCATATGAGTGGGATTCTACAGATTATTTTAATAACGAGATATACTTTTAAAAATATGAAAATCAAGATTTTCTATAAATTTCAAAAAAAATGAAACCTTTTATATTCAATATGTTCTCCAACGGGGTACAAAAGATATTTTGACTTTTAAAACCTTTCGTATTTCATCGATTCTCTAGTGAGATACGAAAGAGAATGAAAAAAACTTTCATATTCTCTTAGTTTTTTGAGAGGGTATGGAAGATATTTTGATTCTAAAAATATTAGATACTTGATTTTCTCATACAGAATAATAAAATTTATTTCATAAAATTTAAATTTTGATATATAGGAATTATAATTAAATATTGAATGATAAAAACTTTCATATTCTCTTAGTTCTCTGAGAGGGTATGGAAGATATTTTGATTTCTAAAAAGATTAGGTACTTGATTTTCTCAAATAGAATAATAAAATTTATTTCATAAAATTTAAATTTTGATATATAGGAATTATAATTAAATATCAAATATTAAAATTGAACAATAATCAAAATTTATGTTAACACATGATTAATAGGCACTGATTGCTAGGCATCGTAAGAAGGTCGATCCTTACTTGTGATTGCAACTAACTCCCGGACCCTTTCAAGCGATCTTTGGTATGAGTACAGACCTCAAAGTTTGTTTTGAAAGGTTTCGTAACATTCGAAATGCGAACTTTGGTAGATGACCAACCTCACCTGGCCAAAAAAATTAGTGGCGACTCCAAAATAAATGGTCATTTCGTAATGACTATTTAGAGTTAAGTCGAGTGAGTGATTCATCTTGAGAACTCAGTCTCCAAACAAAAAAAAATAAAGAATAATAAAATAATAATGATATGGCCCCAAATATAAAAGAAAATAATGATATATAGATATATATATATATGAAACAAGGGGTACATTCACCATGTTAAGTCGAGCTCGTCAGGATTCGTATTCGAGCCATGTTATGATAGCTTGGTGACTCCACCAGGGACATGTTAGAGAGTCAGGCCTAAAATTAATTACATGTTAACTAGATTTTGATTAATTTGGTCCAACCAATATTTAACAACAATGCTCAGTATTTTTAAAACAAAAATTTTATTTTTGATTTATATGGAAATTTTGCTATATATTGTTCATATTTTTTCACTAACTTTATTGTTTCCCTTGTAGCATTATTTTTAGGGGAATTTAGGATAAGGGTTTTTATTATTTTTGAAAGTGTCAAGTCATAAAAGGTAAGTTGTTCCCCTGTACACATTGTGCACATTCATATACATTAGATTCTCCTTTAGCTATATGGAGGGGGCATCGGTACCCAATATTTTAGGAGGGAGCAAAATAGCTCTGCCTTTTAAGGTATTAGCCTCTGTTTAGCCATTGAAAAGCATACCTGGTGTAAATTCCTATACTTGCCTGAGGGTTAGCCTTGTTATGGGCATGAAAGATACTTCCACTCGAGTTGAACATTTTTCGACATAAACCTGCGATGTGTAAGGATTAGGGTACATTGTAAGTTCTTTCCAGACTCGAGGAGCAATTTGAGAACCTATTTAAATAATTTACCTAAACAATGGACTTTAAAGACCTCACTTTGTTAAAGCCATACCTATTTCTAGAGGGTACCAAAATAAGTGTATGTTGCATTGCTATTATATGTTTTACTTTTATTTATTCCTCACATTAATTTATTATACTATGAAGGAATTTTTGGCTTGACATTTATATCCCATGAAAACTTGTAAATTCATTCATGCATTTCTTTATACATTTGCAAAGTTCACATCTTTCCATGCTCATGCATTCATAATTTTTATAATACACTAAAACAATTCCATTTATTGTATTTCTAAGCACCATGACATGGATGGTAATATTGGGGCAAGAATCAACGTGTTAGACCATTCAAGAGGAATTTGTTTATGAAGTCTGGGGAATAGAAAGATAAATTGACAAATTGATAAAAACGACCGAGGGTCTAAAAAAGGAAACTTGCTTAGGAACGCCCTCATCCTTGATGGATTCAAAAGGTCAGAATCTAGGAGAGCGATGGGAAGTACAACTAAGTTCTTTGGAAGGGATAGTCAAAGGAATGGGATAAGAAATCTAAGAAATAAAAGAACAATGATTCAAATTGACCAAAATTATCAGGTATTTTTTGCGTGATCCTCAAGAATTATTATTGCCTTTAACCCAACCTTTGACACTCAAAGACTGGACCTAGTGAACCATTAGATAAGGATTCCAATCCCTGGTCCATGCCCATGATTGAAATAAAGCCACCTAATTCTGCATAAGTATAGATTAGTCTGCCTTCCAAACCTACAAGTCTTCCCAATTCTAGGCAGTCACCTTTTGATGACCATACCAAGAAAAAATCATAACAGAGTCATAAATTCTATTCGATCTCACTAACATATAAGGAACTATGCTTGCTTTTGCTTTAACATTAGCTTACTGCTCCTGATATATTTTTCCATATAACCCTCTTATCCTGAATGGTATAACATTAATAAACATTATGAATACCATGCACGAATATGAGGACATTTAATAGAAACATCCAAAATTTCAAAAAAAAAGTTCAAATCTACTCAATGCCAACGTAATCCGATTCGAACCAAGGACGAATGTTGTTGTTGAACTTCTGTCTCATTCTTGGAGGCATTAGAACATCTGGGGCAATGAAATGATCATCAAGACAACCTTTTGATTGACAAGACTTTAAAATATAATCTTTGTAAAATTAGGGTTTGGTAGATATAAGGCATGCAAATGAAGTGATCATGGAGGGTTTTGTAAATATAAGGTTCAAAAAGAATGTCTAAGACTTGCAAAGATTCCCTAGAAGCACCAACGTAATTAGAAAAATGAAGTGCTTGCAAGAGTGGTCTTTTTGTTTCTTGTTCTTTTAAATCTTGTAAATGTACACAAACTATGAATAAATAAATTAGTGGGTTTTGGTTGATGAAACGATAGTGTAGAATCATGACTTAAATTTTATAGATTCTCACCTTTGCAATAATCTCCATGGCTGATACTTAGATTGCTTGACATCTATTTTGTCTCATCAGACACTGCTCTATTCATTTATTCCTTTATTCATTCATTTACTCATTCATTCATTTATCTGTTCATTAATTCATACATTAATATTTCTATTTATGGACATACTAACATGGATGATAATAAAGATAAATGTTGACAAGATATATGTGTATTCATGTATACCAATTTAAGTTTTTTTTTTCAGTTTTAAGTGAAATAACACAAATCACCAAATGAAAAATATCACACAACAAAAAGAAATGTAAGCATAAACTATAAGTTCAATGAGATTATTTGAAACAAGCAAGTCTATTTACACCTAGAAAGTATTATTCACACTTTTACCAGGGATCCAGGGAAGTATGAGTTTAAAGGCAATTACCTTAAAGTACTTAATTTTTATCATACCAACACTTCTATCAGAGATCTAGGAAGTACCAGTTGAAAGGCAATTACCCTACAGTGTTCAATTTTTATCATACCAATACCTCTGCTGAGGATCTTGGGAAGTACAAGTTTAAAAACATTACCTCAAAGTACTTAATCTTTCGGGAGCCAGTCCCATAATACATATTCATGCTCACCCAAAGGGTAACAGGTAGTATATGTGAGTTAAGAAAGTCATTCTATTATTAAATGCTAATAGGACATTACCAATAGAACTTAGGATCATAGTGAGTCATGAAAATGGGAAAATCCATTTGGACAATGTTTTCGCCCCTAACCTTTTAGTGCTCAGCAACCTCAACAGGTTTATCCCCATACCTCATAGTCTTTCATGCAAAATTTTTTGATCTAGAGTTCTGTGAAGCCAAGAAACCTAAGAAATAATTTAGATGATTCTTAGAAGAAGAAAAAAAAGATAAAGGTGTACCACGCTTACTGATTTTCTACAATGAGCTTTTTCTTTTACTTGCTCAAAATCAGATGATCTTCACCATTCCAATAAAGCCTGGAAACCTCCCTACTCAAAGTGGGAATCACATGCTATCATAAATTTTAATTTGAATGGCTAGGATGGTTAGTTGCCATGCCATAAGCTTTTGGATTCATCTGCTCTGCTAAGGAATTTGGTAAAGAGATGGCGTGATTAAGATGACAAGAAATAACCATGCATTTTATCGAATTTCTAAACTTCAGAACTTAGAGTTTGATACACTTTCTGATGTTCTACCAGTTGATTTCTTATTCAGCCCTTTGGATGACAATTTGGCAAAGATTTGGAGTTGGTAGACACCTTTCAAAGATGATTAATCTAAGGTTATCGACTTTATGGGTAGTATGCCAATCAAGGGTAATTTTTATCTTGACTTTAAAATTCTGTACATTTCTTTTTGGAAATGGTAAATTGTGAAATAAATTTTGGTTTATAAATACTATGTATACTATCATCAACCATGAATTTTATTAATAATGATCTCTAATATCTAGGATAACGAGAACATTTTGAAAAATTTTCCTTTGATAGATGATCACCATTAGGTTGAACTCTCTTAGAAAGGTCCTTCACTTCCACATATATGATTATCCCAGACATTTAACTATAGACCTTTCCCCACTAGAGATCTTCCATATCTAAATGTTTTTTTCTATAGATTCCTTGAAAGATCTTACAAATAGGTTATGCTTTTAAAAGATTCAAATATCGATAGTTCGACGTGTGTTAAAATAATGATTGTAATTCTAAAATCCCCCTCATTTTGGTAACCTTTTGCCATAACTTTCATGATTCCCCTCCAAATCCTTGATTCAAGAAGAATAAGAGTAAATATGAGCTAACAACCTCTTTTCCTTTACAAAAAACTTTTTCAAAGCCATTCTTGATATATAAGACCAAGATCTTTTCCAAGCCAATTAATTTCTTTCTTAAAGGCTCCACCAGCTGTTAGTGACTATAAAGCCAATAATATTGAGAGGCACACCTTAAGCCTTTAAAAATTGAGTGCAATGTCATATTATTGAGGTGCTCAAAATGATTTCGAAAGAAAACAATCATTTTTCCTAGCAAAATGCTTACCAGTTCAAATGATTGTGCTTAAAGTGAAAACAGCTTTCTTTCTCTATCTCTTCACAAATAAAAAATTATCCCTTTGTGGTCCTCTTTGAGCTTGATAGTATATTTTTTATCTTTAAACCCTAATTAAGAATCACCTTCCATAAATGGGGTAAATGAAGTGAAGCTTTAAAATTAGAAAGAGCAAATTTTATTTTGAGGTTATAAGAAGACCAAGTCCGATGTCATAAGGCAAATTTTAAAGACCAAAGAAAGTTCAAGTTTCAAGTTTAAATATTCAAAGTGAAAAATTAAGAAAGTTTAAGTTTCAAGTTTAAATATTCAAAGTACAAAAATAAAGAAAGTCTAAATTTTAAGTTTTTCAAAATAAAAAAAAAACAAGAAAGTTTAAATTTCAAGTCCCTTCAAAATGAAACTGAAACAAGCAAAAGTAGATGAAGAAATATAGATATGTTTTACCTTGAAAGACATATGGAGTCAAGTTTTGCTAAAGAAAAGTGATCTTTGATCAATCACCCTTAAACATTTGATTTGGGCCTATTTATCATTTTCTTTCTAAACTAGGAACCATGGCCTACGTTACATACCTAACAAAGTCTATTTGGATCAAGCACAGCTATTTGAGCTTTTAGGCTATTCCTAGAAAGCTTTTTATAAATTCATATTTTAAATGATTTTTGAGTCCTTGATAATATAATGGGGCAAGATTAACGGCCTTGGAATTACCCCTAAATTAATAAAGGCAACCTCTAATGAGAAGCTTTTATGCTAATTCAGAAATCACCCCTAACCTTTGAATACTTAACGACATCAATAGAAGGTTGAGTCAAATGCCCAAACATTGATTCCTTTCAAAATAACTTTTCAAAACTCTTGTACCCAACCTTGGGAATTGGTGTTTACTAAAAGCCTTTCAAATCAACCTTTCGAGACTTGGTGTTTACTAGCATTAGTTTAACACCTGCCAGGCTATTGTATTTAAAGATTAAAAGGATGTTATAACTTGATTGTTTGCCTTTCAAAGAACTCTTATGAAACGAACATCCACCTAAATTTGGTCTTGATAAACCTTGACCTTGTTATTTCAACTTTTTCAAGACAAATTTTAACAGTGCCACCCCATTTATGCCTCTAAATTCATTTCTTCATCACATTCGAAAATGCCTTGAATGGTGATCATCGATCACAAGAAAGTTTTATCATGATAAAGATAGCATATCCATTATCATTGATATCAAAAAATTCATGGTTGAAATTGTTATGGAATTTTCATAGATTTTGATCAAGTAAACTTTTTCCCCAAGTCAAAATAAGAAGGTGATCTCATTCCATAAATCTTAGAATTTTGATGAACTATTATACTTTTCATCATTTGAATAGAAGTTTGTAATATGCCTTGAGTAGATATTTATCCAATTGAGTAAATTATATCTTTGAATAATGAACACTAATTCTATATTTGACATTTGATATCTTTTTTAGGAAAGATTGAATAATTCTCTTTAGAAATCTATCACCTTATCATACGATCCTATGGTAAAGTAAGTGAATAAGGCTTTAAATAAGTTTTGATGGTGATATTCAAAGCACTTAGAAATCTATCACCTTTTCACGTGATCCTATGGCAAAGTAGGTGAAGAAAGCTATGAAAAAGCTTCGATGGTAATATTTGAAGCATTCAAGAAAGCTTCGATGGTGATATTCGAAGCATTTAAAAAAGCTTTGATGGCGATATTCGAAGCATTCAAATGTTTTTATTTAGAAAATATTTTGAAAGCTTTGATGGTGATATTTGAAGTGTCCATAAAAGTTTTCAAAACTCTTCAAGGCAACTTTGCTCGATTAGACAGAATGATTGAACGAAATTTGTGTTAGAACCAAATCCTTTGTGATCACTAGAATGCTTCTATGCCAAAGGTGTACAGGAGGAATAGGTTCATTTATGTTAGAACCAAATCCTTTGTAATCACTGAGATGCTTCTATGCCAAAGGTGTATAAGAGGAATAAGTTCATTTATGTTAGAATCAAATCCTTTGTGATCATCACAATGCTTTTATGCCAAAGATGCACAACAGGAATAGGATCATTTATGTTAGAAATGAATCCTTTGTGATCATCGGGATGCTTTTATGCTTAAGGTGTACAGAAGGTATAGGTTCATTTGTGTTAGAATCGAATCCATTATGATCATTGGGATACTTCTATGCCAAAGTTGTATTGGAGGAATAAGTTTATTTATTATTGGTTAGCTTCACTTGGTTAGGAACCAATAAAACATGATGTCTAATTTCATTCGATTAAGCAGAAGGATTAGCAAAATTTATTATTGGTTAGCTTCACTTGGTTAGAAACCAATGAAGCAAGATGTCCTCTTCATGTGATCCTATGGTAAAGTAAGTAAAGTAGGGTTTAAGGCAACTTTGTTTGGTTAAGAAAAAGGATTGATGACATTCTCTATGTTCTCTCCAATGTAGTTGGTGTAGACACCTTATTTTGTCTAGGCTAATTTTTAGCAATCTGGAGCATGGACGTAAGAGGGGGTGATGGTCGCTCAACGAAAAAGTATTTTGAGGATGTCAATAAGGCCTAGGGATCATATCAAAGGTAAATACAGAGATGTGGCATCAAATGACGTAGTTCAAGGTATCCGGGGATAAAATATATGAGAAAATTCATAACTTTGCTTGAATGTATCGATACATGGTTCTCCTGTATCGATACAATGCTCCAACGTGCCAAAAATTTAAAATGTCCCTATTTGTATCGATACAACATGTAGATGTATTGATATATGAGCCTCTGTATCGATACAGGACCTCATGTATTGATACTAGGCCATACCATGACCAAAGCATGCATTCTATAAAGAAATGTATCGATACAGTTGTTCATAGTATCGACACAGTAATCATTGTATCGATACAATGTTCATTGTATCGATACATACAAGGTTTTTTGACGAAATGTATCCATACATTATGTAATGTATCGATACATGCAGGCCATTTTCACGATTTAGGCATTTTTGACTCATCCACCATTGATCCAAAACTCGATTTTAACTCGTTTCTTTGCATCAAGAAAGATTAAAACAC
>JBBYHL010030440.1:0-10434 GCA_038381835.1 Adansonia madagascariensis
AGCTATTAATTTAGAGGTAGACACAAATTAGGTAGAGGAGTGTCCCCACTATTAGTGTAAGCCCCACAAGCTAATCGCTTTAGCTTGTAATACATTAGTCTTTTGTGATTTCATCTAAACAAACATTAGATTTTATTAATGTTAATTAGGCATTTCTTTATTTTTATGCAATTATTTGATAAGTATTATGTGTATCTTATGTAGATAAAGCCTATGAAATACATTGGCCTTGCAAAGGTATTGTAATCAGCTACAACATGAGATCTTTAGCATCAAAGCCGTGTTTCTAAAAATGTTTTTGGTTATCATATTCTTAAGATAAGGCATTGATAAAGCACAAAGGGCAGCATTTGTTAAGCCTCCATACATTTGATGCATACAGCTCTGATTTCATAACTTAAAGTATAAAGATATTTGGGGATAGCATATGGGTGCTTGCTAAGTAGAATAAGTTCACTGAACATGACTCGCTATGAAAGTTCCATTTGGTATTTCACTTAAGTATCTATGGAAATATGCTGATGTGTTAGTAGTGTCAATGAACCCTAAACTTGTGACACTAGGTTATTTTGTATATAGAGTCTCATACTTAGAGGTCATCATGCATGAGTTCACAATAAATGGTTGCCTAAGGTAAGGTAGTTTTGGGTATGACATGAAGCATACTAAAGGTAGATGAGTGGTCCAAAGTGGATTTATCACCTTACGTGAGATAAGGGGACATATCTCACATGTTATTAGCCTGTGTTAACTTAAAGTCCTTAGCCAAGGCAATACTAATTACAGAGTTATATAAGGGATGCAAACCAATATGGAAAGGGTTAAGAGTAAACACCCATGCTATTACATTTTTCGAGACATATGATGTAATGATTGAATTACACTATGATGTTATACAAATGACTTATCAAAACCACTTTGACACTCCCTGAATATTGAATGGCCATGATGCATTGCTAGATGCTTATCTCAGTATATAAATATATATTTTTAATTGGATAATTATATTTATTGCCAATAGGATGAGGGCTTAAAGGGTCATACACATAAGGGTAACTAGATGAAATTAAAATAAGGTTAGCTTAGTTACCAGTCCAAGTGTGCTAGGGACTAAAGTGTAAACTAACCAAAAGTTGGAACCATTTATCCCTAGGTATACAAGTTTAGTATTCTATCCCACGTAGTGAATAATACACATTATTTGTGCCGTTTTGACTCTGCAAAAAATGGTTTATGTTATCCTATAGCTTCTATAAGGATGATTGTGCAATTCACCTTATATTGAAGAAAAACTTATTTTCTTTGCTTGCTTTGATTAAGAATCAAGGGAGATCAAAGACGAAGGGAAAATTTTTTTAAAATCTAAACTGGTAGCATAGTTTTTGGTAAACAAAGTCTTTTTCTTTTGAAGGTTTGTTGAGATACTTATGTAGATTATCTTTAGAGGCTAGACACTTGGACAACTTTGGTTTATAACACCAAGCTTGGTGTACAAGAGCTAGTGGTCAAGGAATTTCTCTGAGATGTCTCTAGGCTGAGATATAAGAATTCTTAATTTTTTATACATGTTCTATTGGTGTATGCCCTTGAACTAATCAGATCGGGACATAGGATACATGGTTAGATAACTATATACAAGTTACTAAGTTAAGGTAACATAGGTTTTCCTTCACGTTAATGGCATCATTGATACTCATGCAAATACTAATTGGA
This sequence comes from Adansonia madagascariensis, assembly GCA_038381835.1. NCBI lineage: Eukaryota > Viridiplantae > Streptophyta > Magnoliopsida > Malvales > Malvaceae > Adansonia > Adansonia madagascariensis. Next base: position 1,714 of record JBBYHL010030440.1, read on the forward strand.
TGAAGCCCTTGAAACATAATGGGCTTGCAAAGTTAGGGTAATAGTTACGACAATAAGATCCTTATGCATTAAAATTGTGTTTTTAAAAATGTTCCTAGTCATCGTATCATTAAAATGGGGCATTGATAATGCACAAAGACTAGTATATGCATGAATTATAAAGGCTGGACACTTATCCAAAAATAGATGGATGCTAATGGTAGGGTGGTTTTAGGTATAGCATGAATTATATGGTAGATGAATGAGTGATCTAGGAAGGATTCACCACTTCGAGTAACATTGAAGATATATCTTGAATGTTCTTAACTATGGTTAATTGGATTAAAGTCTTTGGCCAGAGTATAAATGGATTATAAAGAATAGTTTTTTCATAGATCCATGAACATTAACCATGAGTTATAAGAACGAATATGGATAAAGATTTAGGTAGACACTGCACCATGTTCATCCTCAATTTGGGATATACGGTGAATAAACCGTATTACACTGATAGGATGTTATTGAAAGGCTTTTGTAAGGTCACACTGACTCTTCAACATTAAGGTGGTCATGATGGTTGCTAGATCCTGCTCTTCATCTATGAACATGATTAATAAGATTATCAATGTTCATTGCCAACATGTTAGGAACCTAATGGGTTACACACAATAAGGTAGTTCTCTTGATTAAATCCAGGGTTTAATTAAGTATGACTTAAAAAATAAAAGGTAATATGAATGAAAGGCTTAATTAAAAAGTTTAATTATTTGAGACAAAATTAGATTTGTGAAATTTAGATTTTGTTGTCTAATTACGACATTAATAATAAGATTATTTTCCTAAAATAATATCTAAATTAAGACATAAATTATTAAGGTTGATAGACACTAGTCTACTTTAAATAGGATTTCACCTAGACTCGGGATTTGATTGAGAATCAAATTTCCTATCTCATGATGTATTAATTATCCCTTCTAATATTGTTGTAGTATTAATTATTTGATAATTAATGTTAAATAATATTAAAATTAAGTTAAAATAGTTTCAACTAAATTAAGGAATTCATATGATAAAATCCATAGGGATGTGTGTATACTTGCTAATTTATGTTTCTAAATTATTTATTAAATATTTTATAATTAGTTGATAATTATATTTATTAAATAAATATTGTTTATTTATTTAGATAAATAAAATTGAATTAATAAGATTAAATTCATGGAAACACAAGTCAGGCCCAATTACCATATATTATGCCAAACGCTAATATGGTCCAAGCTTGTTGGGTTGATTTCTTTGGCCTAATTTGGTGTGTTTCAACCAAGGCATGGGAGAGTTGGCTGACCTTTTGATTAAACTAAAACTAGGAAAATAAGTTAAACTTGTTTTAGAAGTTTCAACTAGGTTAAAACTACCCTATTCTAAATCTAACTAGGAATATGATTGAGTTGGTATATATAGATATGATGACCCAAAGGCTTCATGAGAGTTTTTAACCTAATTTTGAGATAGGAGGCTACTGAATATATTGAAAGAATATATTTTATTAGATAAAATTTAGTTTTCTCAAGCAATATTCTCACTTACACAAAACCCTAGAGATTACACCACTTCCTTGAGAGTCTTTGTGCTGGGGCAATCTTGCTTCATTCTTTTTTTTGGTTATTAACTGATTCAAGATTTAAATTTACCTTTTGGTTGAGAGTTAACAACCCTTCTAGCTAACACTGGAGTACCACTAGGCCTCGAGAAGGTTTCAACAGCTACATGTGTGGATAACTATTAAAGTCAGGACATGTGTGCTGTTTGTGATCTTCAAGATTCTTTCAAGAAACTTGTTTCTTGGTGCTTTGTTGATTATTTTTTGACATCTAAACTTAAAGTGACTTCTGATCATAAGGATGATTAAATCTTGAATTAAATTTCTATTGTTTACTACATGTAAGTCCCTCTTTTAAGATTCGTAGGAAAGCTAGCTGTTTCGATCTTTACTAATTCTGCTATGTTTATGTTTATTTTTTAATGATTTTTGAAATCCTAATACATGCATGAGATCGGATTTCACTAGGAAAAAGGTTCTTTCAAGTGGTATTAGAGCCTATAGGTTGTGGATTACATGTAGTAAGTATAGGCTAGTTCATGGGAACTAAAATTCAGATGTCATATGTATAGATCTATGAAGTTTTTAGGCCATAGAACTTTATGAAATAATTTTATAAATTTTCTTAATTCTAGACAGCAAGCTTAGAATGTGTATTGATCATTATTAAAAGGTTTAATAACTAATAAAGGTTAGCTTTATTGATTTAGATCAATTACACGTTAAATTGATTAAAACTAGAGACTAGTTCTTGTAAATTACAGTTTCACCTAGGGATTTCTCTAATGATTTCTTTGTTGTAAATTTTTTTGTGATCTAATTTTATGATTTTAAACTTATAAAATTCAATCTTGATTTATTTGAATATGATTTAAAGTAGAAAAACACAATCTTGAATTATCTTGGTGACATCGTGTGACATGGTGTTATTAGCAACTTTTGGATGTGTTCTTGTTTCTAATGCACCTTGAAATCTTTATGGAAAAGTTCCACAGGTTTGATGAACTTTAAGATAGAAAGTTAATGAAAGAATATGTGATTCTTGAATGAATCTTGGTTGTAGAAAAATTTTTGGCATGTTGATACCATATCCATGGAAGTTATCTTCATGTGATTTGCGAATTATATGGCAATTTGTTGCCATTGAGTTTGCTACTGTGGTTCAAACATTGGCAGTATCTTGAATGATTTTCTAGCATCTAAAATAAGTATACAAAAATCCTCAATTAGGGTGCAAAATTAGGCATCAAGAGTAGGGTTTGAGGCAAGATAATGCCACTTAACGGGCTTTCTTGTAACTTGTTATTTAGAGCAAGAAAGTTGCCTTCTTGGATGCAACCTTGAATCAGTTCTTGGCAGCATCTAATCTGATTTTCAAGCACTTGAAATAGCCCCTAAATATCATCTAAGGGTGGCATTAAAAGGTTATCAGTATTGCCAAAATCGAGGGTAATAATTGTTAGAGTCCAACTTCCTTTGGAACTAGTTTTCTAGTGGGAGTGAAATATCTTAAAATTAGGAATTAGATTCCTTAAATTATGGGAAGAGTTTAAGTTGGATTAGATTCCTTAAAAATCGATATGACATATGCTTAGTGACTTCAATTTATTAACATATGGTATTATATGTTTCAAAATCTCATTAAGCTCATTAAACATCTTTTTTGAAGGACTCATGAGTTCATTGAATATTTTCTTTTATATATACATATGATAATTGAATCTTGGCACTTCTAATGTTCATGTTTTGCAAGGTTTCTTGTTAAGTTTTGTAAGGCTCATAGAGATAATGCTATTCTTGAAAGATGAACATTTGCATAATAAAAGGAAGCAAACAAAGCATGTAACCTCTTCAAATCAGGCCAAAATGATCAAGAATGCTCAAACAACTAGGAACTATGATCTTCAAAATCATAATGTGCGTATCATGAAAGCTTGTTAAGTTTGAGGTAATTACTAAACTAATGCTATTAAAGTTTTATCCCTTAGCGTTAAGTTTGGTGACATGTATGAGTCAGTTATATACAATTGGTATTCTTATAACTAATGTATGCTTAAAATAGTTGCTTTGAATGAATCCTTGAACATGTCTAAGTACTTATTTTTCATGTTTAAGCATGTTCATTGCTTGAATGATTGCTTAAATGATTTTGTTGTCTTATCATGAATGAGCAAATGATTTTCTAACTTATGAAAGTTTGCTATGTTTTTTTTGACAATTTTTTAAACTTTCCATATGGTTAATTGAATGAGTATGCATGGCTACTAAAATATAAACATTTAATATCTATTATGCATCTAAACAACAATTGGATTAGCATTCTTGGTATCTTTTAACAATTAGTTTGTTTTATCACTTATAATCTTAAATGTTCTTAAATGTCTACAAAAGAACATAAGATTGCATGAACTACACATTAGGGCTTAAATGCATATATTTTCTTAACAATTAGTATGCCTGCTCTAAAATGATTCATAATTAGTACACCTCTTTGATATCTTATTGGAATTTGTCCCCTAGCTTTGAATTAATCTAAACTCTAGCTTTTTGATATTACAAAAAAGGGGAAAATTTTATAGGTTAATTTGCTTGTGCTTTAAATGAATATATATGATAGCAATATGTGCTTATAGTTTTTATATCTCATGAAATCTTTAATATCTTATGTTGGTTTTTTTATAGCTAAGTATGACCGAAAATTCCACTGCTAGGTTTTTCAAAAACATTTTATAAATTCTTTAAAATTCTTTCTTAATACTTTTATTAAGGGGGAGTTTTATTGAAAATTTTGAAATGATTAAAGGGAAGTTTTATAAGCAAATTCACCTTAAGTTTTATCATATCAAAAAAAGGGAGATTTTTAGGTATATTAGCTTGAATTAATCTCGATTTGATATAACTAAAGCTTAATTAGCTTGTATTTAAATTTTTTTAAGTTAGTATTTTTCCATGAATTATTTTGAAAACTCTTTGAAAAATACTAAAGTGGTTTTGTCCTGTAACTTATTCAAAAATATGTCTAAATGCATACCTTAGTATAAAATATTTATAAGATAAGTTCTATAATGTTTCAAGTCATGAAAAACCCCTTAAAGCTGATTTTGATGTAAATGTATTGATACACCATATGTATGTATTGATACAATGCTTGACAGTAGCTAAACTTTCAGAAAACCTTTGAATGTATCAATACAAGCTTGGAATGTGTCTATACATCTTAAATTGTATCGATACACATGAAATTGTATTGATACATGGCTTTTTCAATGGTCATATTTTTGTATGGATACAAGCAATGAATCCATACACACCTAAATGTATCGATACATTCTGGAGAGAATGAACAAGAATCATTTAAATGAAGTCTCCAATGACTATATTCCTTCACTAAACATTCCTAACAGCCATATTCATGATCAAGGCTATAAATAAGCTTCTCCAACACCTCCAACAAGAAGAAAAACCAAAGGCTTGTGCTTAGAGTCATATCTTTTATCTTTTCTATCCTTTTTGCTAAATAGTTTATTTTTATATAAGATTAATTCTTCCTATCTATGTATTCTTCATTTCGTATCTTTAGATAAATATTTTTTTAAGCCAAAATTTTTGTAAACGCCTAGCCTTTGGAGGTCTTATTTATTTGCAAAAAATCTTGTAAAAGAGGAGGTTCTTACTAAGCCATTGAAAAGTAGAGAAAAGGTTCTATCTTAGCCGTAAAGGATAGATGGTGAAGTTGCTATCCTGGCCTAGAAAGATAGGGAATGTAAAGCCTATACCTTATCTTTGAAAGGTAAACAATTTGGTTAGTGAATTAGGGAGATCTAAGACATATAAGGCTAAGGTAGAGGACATAGGCGATTGAAGCTGGACTTTCTAAATCATTAAGTTTGCTTTCTTTTTCTATTCTCTTCAATTACTTATTTTTATTCACTAACTTGTACTCCAAAGTTTATTGCTTAGACTTCCCAAGTTTACTTATCAAAGTTTTAATTTGCAAAAAAATTTTGAGAAATCAATTCACCCCTTCTTGATTTCTTTCACCACTAAAAGTTGTAACACGATTAATTCCACTAGGATAGAAAACTAATTTTCTACCTTCATTGTGATCACAAACACTTTAAGATCACTTGAAATACCAATCAACATAAAAAAGGCTCAGGCAAACAAGGATTTTGGGATTTAGACAATTTCACAACTTCTATGAAAAACTAATCTCTCAATGCTAGAAAACTATTTTTCTATTTTCGTTCTGTCAAGAATGATTGAAGAACGTTAGAAAAACCAAGAAAATGCAAAAAGAGCTTAGGAAAACCAAAGATTAAGCCAAACCCTTTTAGGGAAGTCCAAGGTTGGTGCCTAAGGTTTCTACTAATGCTTATATTCAGACACAAAGCCTTACTAATGTATTTAAATACATCTTGGGCTATGTTAGGCATGGCTAGTGGATAATTGAGCCCACCACAAACATGCCCAAAAGGTGGCCCTACTTTGGAGTGTTTCTTAGAGCCCAATTAAAACTATTTTAATTAGCTTGTCCAAAATTAGGCCTTAATATTAACTTACTAATATTTTAGCCTAATGGCACACCAAAGATAGTCATTTAATGCACTTAGCCTATTAGCGAGCCTAACTTTGAGTAGTTCACAACTAAACTCCTTTGACTTGGTAACTAAGCTTTTAGCCTAACCCCTTTATTTACATATTAGATAATTAAATTCATAATTAAATTTTCTAACCCATGTAAAATAATTTTTACTTCATGTAAATATTATTAAATAATTAACAAAAAATTATCTAATTTTTCAAATACAATTATTTGGTTTTATTTAATAAAATCCCTAAACTATGTCTATAATAGATATCATATTGATAAAACATTCTTATCTTTATTGCCATATTAAGACATTTCTAATTAGATTTCATAAATCTAAGTTATGTATTAAATTATTCCTAATTAAACTAATTCAATTAAGTCCTCCTCATTGTACCTTTTATTTAGTTAAGTAATACTTAATTAAATCTCACTTTTAATCCAATAGATCATCTTATTGTGTGTGACCCATTGGCTTCCATCGTAATGGCAATAAATATAATTACCCATTTAAGTGTATTTATATTTATAGACCAAGATTGACATGTAGCAAGCATCATGGCCAAGCGGTATGCAAGAAGAGTCAATATGACCTCTTTAAGAAACTTTCAGTAACCAACCTTTCAGTGTACTTTGGTCTTTTTACCAGATATCCTGAAAAGACCATAAGCATGGTGCAGTGTCTACTCAAGTATCAATCCATATTAGTTCCTGTACCATTTGGTTAACCTTATAAATTTAAACAAACAATTTCTCCTAAATTCATCATGCATTGACCAACGACTTTATCAACCAAAGCCAAGAATATGTGAGATATGTCTCCAATGTCGTTCAGAGTGGTGAACCTCTTTGGATCACTTATTCAGTCACCATATGATTCATGTCATACCCTACATACCCTACCTTAAGAATCCATCCATTGTGGACCCATTTCAGATAAATCAAAGTATGACACTTCTCATACAAGATAACCTTGTATCACAAGTTTGAGGACTAATATATACAAGAATGACATGTGAGAACATATTCCATAGACACTTTAGTGACTTATACTAAATAGACTTCTCATACAGGCTATGTTTAGTGAACTTGTTTCACAAAACAAGTAACCATATGCTATCCCCAAGTATCTTTACATGTCAACTTCTATGAGATCAAAGAGTTGCATGCATCAAATGCTTGGAGGCTTAGCATATGCTAGTCTTCGTGAATTATCAATGCCTTGTCTTGACGATGACTGGGAACATTTTTAGAAACATGGCTTTGATGCAAAAGGATCTCATCATCATGACTCATTACTAATTTTGCAAGGCCATTGTGTTTCATGGGCTTCATCCAATTAGTGTTTGCATGATTGTATATCACACTAGTAACATGAAAGAAAACCTTGAATCACGAACTAAAGTGATTAGTTTTCGTTATTAACATATATATATGTCTTATCCAATCTGATTGGCTCTAATGCATATATTAACATCTCCCACTTGCACTAAGCCAATTGCTAATGCAGCCAATGCTAAATTCTTTTAATTAGCAATCATGTCTCAACTTGGACAATGCTTTGGTATTATTGTGAGAATGCACTTCGATCATATTAATGACAATCTTATTATCAAAGTCATTAACTATTTGGATCGTAATGACACCTATATTTCAATCACTTGGCTCAGTTATTGCTTTAACAACTATTAATAATTTTTTTATTAGCTTGTAAGCTAATGATCCAAATCAACTCCTTTTATGAGCATAAACAAAAGAGTTTGTTTATGACCTTTAATGTATAAACATGCAATCCTTTTTAGTTTGGAACACTTTCCAAATAATTGTATTTTAACATCATGGCTATTTATCACTGAAGTCAAATTATGATTTTTAACTTTTAAGGAATCATAAATGGCTTTCAGTAAATCCTACATGTGTAGACTGAAGGGAATTGGACTTGAAAACTATATTTGAATCTTTTAATTTATAAGTCGTTTAGTACTCTCAATACTATTACAAGTGTATGCTGGAGAATAACATAACCATATCATTAAACAAATTCTATGATTAATGATATATTCATTAAGGATTGAATCTAAGCCTAGCATCATGCCAACAATCGTCCTAAGTTGGCATGTAAATGCCAAAATAAACATCTAATGTTTATGAATAAATCAATATTATGTTTAACAAACTTTAATCAAGAAGGCAATCTTTGATAAATATCAACTAAGGTTGCCTTATCTATAGTCCATCTTCACTTTTCTTTTCATTTGGGCCTTACAATATGCCATGCATATTTAAGTGCCAACTTCAAGGTATCATATACCAAGAGAAGTGAATTTATATCAATGTATATCTAATATTGAAACTTTTATAAGTTTCCTAATTTTGATTATATCAATATTTTCTTTGTAATCTTTACTCTATTAATCTAGCTCTTCACTATGTTGGCATATTCCCTTATCATCTCTATTGTCTTTTTTTAAAAGAAAGTGTATGGATAACACATAGTTCTTGATTTGTCTAAAGTGCTCGAGTCTTAAAATACATCATATCATATAAAGCT
>JBBYHL010030461.1:0-30050 GCA_038381835.1 Adansonia madagascariensis
ATTAATTTGTTTCATTTATTGTATTTCAAGAATCAAGAGATGGGTGATAATTCAGAGGCAAAGGTCAATACGTTCACATCATCTAAGAAGAGTTCAACCATAAAGTCCGTGGAATGGAAAATCTAGTTAATAGACTGATAAAAATGGTTTAAGGTTTACATGAAAGAAAAAAGATCACATATTGGAAGTATTATAATATAGGGGAAATCAAATGATTGTAAAGATATCGTTTTGGGCTACTTGTCAGATTTTGTGAATATAGGGTTAAAAAATGAATGAAAAAAATGATTGATTAGGATTCTCAAAAATCCTTTAGAAGCATAACACAGTTAGGAAAATGTAATATTTGCAAGAGCAATTCTTTTTGTTACTATGCTTTTGAATTTTGTAAATATGACTATGTATGACCATAATCAGTGGACAAGGTAGAGAATTTTCGTAAATGGTACAATGCCGTTTAGTCATGACTCAAATTCCTTAGATTCTTGCTTCTACAATAATCTTTATGTCTGTTGAATCATGTCTCATTCACTCATTTATATATTTGTTAATTCATACATTTTTTTTTCATTTATTGACATACATACATACATGGATAATAATAAAGATAAATGTTGATAAGATATATGTATTCATGCATACCGATTTAAGTTCTTTTTTCATTTTTTAAGGCAAAGTAACACAAATCATGAAATAGAAGACATCATAAACTGCAAGCTCGATGAAGTTTCTTAGAACAAGTAAATTTGTTTGCACCTAATAAAATATTATTTATACTTCTACCGGGGATTTGGGGAAGTACAAGCTTAAAGACAATTCTTTAACATTTAAGATATATCATCAGTGGACACTAAATTGGTTCCTTTTCATAAAGGGCAGATGTAAAAAATCATTGCATAAAAACAGAATTGGGGTCCTTGACTTTAGCAAGAATGAAAGGTCCTACAAATGCAAAACCATAACTAAGAAATTGTTATTATTACAAAAAGTCCTGTACCACAACAACACTTCTGCTAAGGATTCAGGGAAGTGCAAGTTGAAAGGCAACCACTTTATGGTGTTCAGTATATGGAAGTTGGCCCCATAATACACATTCATGCTAACCAATGGACGATAAGTGGCATATGTGGGACAAGAAAGTAATTCTATCATAGCCGACAGGACCCTAAAAAGTTGAGAAACCAAGGAAATCCATTTGGACGGTGTCCTTGACCCCAGCCTTTCATTGTTCAGCAACCTTAACAGAATCAGATTGACCTCTAACATTCCAACAAAACTTGGAAAACTCCTTACCCAATGTGGTATAATTTGAGTGTCAAGTTCCAACATTTTTTTCCAAGGATTTCATGAACCAATGCATGTTGTTCAATGTGAAGATAATTTAAAGTATCATCATAGTCACTAGGAGATCATAGGCTGCTATAAATTCCAACTTTAATTACTTGGATGATTCTTTGCCATTCAATGAGCTTTTGGATTCATCTTTTTTTGCTAAAGAATCTATTAAAGAATCAAGTCTTATATAATGGTTGTGTTCATGGCATGATCGAGATAGCAGGAAATAACCTCGCATCTTATGGAATTTTCAAGTTTGAAAATTTAGAGTTCGATGCACTTTTTGATGTTCCACTAGCTGATTTATAACTCAGCCCTCAAGGATGTCAATTTAGCAAAATTTTGAAGTTAGAGGACGTTTATCAACGATGATTGGTCTAAAGGTCATCGACCTTTTGGTAGTATGCCAATCATGGGTAATTTCTATCTTGACTTCAAAATTTTGTACATTTCTTATGAAATGAATTTTGACTTTGCCAATTGTATGCATACTTCACTAACCATGAATTTTGTTCATAATGATTTCTAATATTTAGGATAATGAGAACATTTTGGAAAATTTTTCTTTGGTAGGTGATCACCATTAGTTTAAGCTTTCTCAGAAAGGTCTTTCACTTATATATATATATATATAATTCTCCTAAAAATTCAGCTATAGACCTTTCATCACTATAGACGTTCCATACCCAAATGTTTTTTTTCTATGGATTCCTTGAAGGTCGAACAAATAGGTTATGCTCTTAAAAGATTTAGATATCGATAGTTTGACATATGTTAAAATAAATTTGAGATTTCCCTTATTTTGATAATTTTTTGCCATAATTTTCATGACACTTTTTCGAATCCTCAATTTAGGAAGAATAAGAGTGAACAAAAGCCAAAATCTCCATTTCTTTTTGAACATAACCTTTTCAAACCAATTTTTGATACATAAGATATGAGATCCGAGATCTTTTACAAGCCAATCTGATTTTCTTTCTTGGAGGCTTAACCAGACATTGATGGTTATGAAGCCAATCATATTGAAAGGCATATCTTAAGCCTTTATTGAATGTAGCATCATGCTATTGAAGTATTCAAAATGATTTTGAAAAAAATAACCTTTTTTTTCCTAGCGAAATGCTTGACCAATTCAAATGGCTATATTTGAATTGAAAAATGGCCCTCTTTCTCTATCTTTTCCTAAATATAAAAAATTATTCCCTTTGCAGTCCCGTTTAAACGTGATTGTTTATTTTCTTTCTCTAAACCCTAATCGAGGATCACCCTCCATACTAGGGGGCAAGTGAAGCATAGCTTCAAGATTAGAAAGGGCAAATTCCATATAAAGTTACGAGAAGAACAAATCAGACGTCATGAAGTAAATTTTGAAGAAAGAAGAAAGTTTGAATTTCAAGTTCAAATATTCCAAATGAAGAATGAAGAAAATTTCAAGTTCTTTCAAAATAAAGAACGATGAAAGTTTTGAAGAAAGAAGAAAAGAGAAATAAAGAAAAATAAAGAAAGCAAAAGTCACTGAAGAAAAAAATTTTTTCATCATGAAAGACATGCTGAAATCAACTCTTTCTAAAAAGAACTGATCCTTGATTCAATTACCCTTAAATACATTATTTGGGCCCATTTATCTTTTTCTTTCTAAATCCTGAACCATGACCTACATTACGTACCTCACAAAGTCCATTTTGATCAGACATAGCTATCTGGGTTGTTAAGCTATTCCTAAGAAGCTCTTTAAAATTTCATCTTTTTGAATGATTTTTGAGTCTTTAATACAAACTTAAACGCCTAAGAATTGCTCCTAAGTCAATAAAGATAGTCACCAATCAAAGAGAACCCATCATCCTAATTTAAAAATAACCCCAAACCTTTAAAAATTTCATGACCTCAACAAAAGGTAGAGTCAAATGCCCTAACATTTATTCATTTCCAAATAACCTTCTAGAACTTTGTACGCCTTCAGAATTGATGCATACCAAAAGCTTTTCAGATCAATCTTTAGAGTCTTGGTGTTTCCTAGTATTAGTTTAACACCTGTGGGCTATTATATTTGAAGATTAAAAGGATGTTATAACTTGATTGTTTGTCTTTCGAGGAATTCTTTTGTCTTTCAAGGAATTCTTTAAATGAACATCCATTTGAATTTTGTCTTAGTAAACCTCAACTTTGTCATATCAATTTCTTCAAGACAAATTTTAGTAGTGTCACCCATTTATGCCTCTAAATTCATTTCTTCATCTTATTCAAAGAAGTCTTGAATGGTGATAATCTATCACAAGAAAGTTTTAATATCATGATGAAGATAACATATCCATTATCCTTAATATCAGAAAATCCATGGTTGAAATTGTTTTGGAATTTTCATTGATTTTAATCAATTTTTTTCCCAAGGTTAGAATGAGAAGGTGATCTCATTCCATAAATCCTAGAATTTTGATAAAATTTGATGCTTTTCATGATTTCGTAGAAGTAAGCAAAAATGCCTTAAGTAGATATTTGTCCAATTGTATAAGTTATATCACTGGATCAATGAACACGAATTTAATAATTAATATTTGATAACTTTTCAGGAAAAATTGAATGATTCTCTAAAGAAATCTATCACCTTCTCACGCGATCCTATGGTAAGATAGGCGAAGAAGGATTTGAAAAAACTACGATGGTGATATTCAAAGCATTCAAAAGTTTTCGTCAAGGAAAATGTTTTCAAAGCTTTAATGGTGATATTCGAAGCATCCAAAAATATGTTTTCAATACTTTGATGATCATATTCAAAGCATTTAAAAGAGTTTTTATCACCCCTTCATGCAATCTTATGGCGAGGTAGGTGGAGTGGGATTTAAGTCAGTTAAGTGCTTCATCCTGATACTTGATTAAGTCTCAAATGTTACACCAACCTTTATATTTGTTAACTTATCATCTTTGACCCAGTCAATGTTTTTTTCTCTATTAACTTGTTAGCTTTGTCTCGGTCGCCCTTCTATCCTTATTAACTTATTAGCTTTGTCCCGGTCAACCTTTTCTCCTTCTTGACTTGTTGACGTTGTCCCAGTTAGCCCTTTTCTCCCTATTGACTTGTCGACTTTGTCCTAGTCAACCTTTTATCCTTGTTGGCTTATCGACTTTGTCCCAATCAACCTTAAAGCCTACAAGTCAACCTTTTATCCTTGTTGACTTATCAGCTTTGTCCTAGTTAACCTTTTTTTCCCTGTTGACTTGTCAGCTTTATCCCAGTCAACCTTTTTACTTGTTGACTTATTAGCTTTATCTTGGTCAATTTTTTATCTTTGTTGACTTTGTTGGTTTTATCTCAGTAAATATTTTTTCTTTGTTGACTTATTGGTTTTTTCTCGATCAACCCTTTATCTTTGTTGACTTTGTTGATTTTATTTCGATCAATCTTTTATCTATGTTGACTTGTCAATCTCATCCCGGTCAACCCTTTTATTTGTTGACTTGTCCATTTTGTCTTGGTCAACCTCTTACCTGTGATGACTTATCAATTTTATCTCGATAACTCTCTTACAGATGTTGACTTATTAGTTTCATCTCGATCAACCCTTTTTACATGTTATAGATTTTGACTTGATCAATTTTTTATCGATGTTGACTTGTCAGTTTCATCTCGATCAATCCTTTTTATTTGTTGACTTATCGATTTTGTCTCGGTTAACCCCTTTTATTTGTTGACTTATAAATCTTGCCTCGGTTAATTTTTTACCGATGTTGACTTGTCAATTTTGTCTCGGTTAATCCCTTTTATTTATTGACTTATAGATTTTACCCCGGTTAATTTCTTATCAATATTAACTTGTCGATTTTGTCTCGGTTAACCCTTTTTATTTATTGACTTATAGATTTTGACCTGTCAATTTCTTATCGATATTGACTTGTCAGTATAATCTTGATCAACCCTTTTTATTTGTTGACTTATAGATTTTGCCCCGGTTAATTTCTTACCAATGTTGACTTGTTGATTTTGTCTCGATTAACCTTTTTTATTTGTTAACTTATAGATTTTGCTCCATTCAATTTATTATCGATGTTGACTTTTTGTTTTTGTCTCGGTTAGCCTTTTTTAATTATTGACTTATAGATTTTGCCCCAGTCAACATTTAACCCTTGTTGACTTATAGGTTTTGCATTGGTCAACCCTTTACTTCTGTTGACTCATATGGTTTCATCCCAATCAACCTTTCTCATTTGTTGACCAGCATGGTTTTGTCCTAGTCAACTCCTTGTGACTTAAGTCTCACCCTAGTCACTGTTTAATTTAAGATTTCTCCTTAAGGCTAACTAGCTTTTATTTTCGTTTTTAGTTTAGTTTATTTTCAAAGCTTAATGACCCGAGCGAAATTATGTCTATTTGGTCTTTGCCCTATTCCTAATTCTCATCAACGGTCAATGTGGGGCAGTTATGGACACCTAATTTCATCCAGGTCTCTTTTCCAATAATCCTGAATATCTAAGACCGAAAACTTAATGGCCATCGTCATTGGGAACGATCTTTTTCATAAGAACAAGACATTTTCAAGACCTTTTTAGTCATAAATTAAACAGTCATAAGTTCACGTAACAAAAAAAAACATATTTTGATCTTTAATTTTGGATATACAAAATGAATATTTAAGAGAAAAATTATTTTTTTAATTATTTCTTTTCAAATTTTGAAAATCTATTTTTGCGGATGATATCATAGTCAAATTTCTCATTTTTAGGAATTTGTTTAGAATTTTTCGTTAAATTTGAGAAATTAACCTTCGTATATTTTTATCGATACTTGTGTGGTATTTATGTTGATATGCACTCCAAATGATTAGAAATATATAATGAAAATTCGTGTTGGCATTTTATACCACAAGGTGTCAAGTTGCTCATTTTCATAATTAATTTTGAATTTTTTTTGGCAGTATCGCAAGTATTATACTCGTGAAAGTTTTCTGATAAAATTATTTTGAATTTTAAATTTTGAATTTCAGATTTTCATCTTTATCATTTTTATAAATTAATATTTAGAATAATATGTTTTATTTAATTCATTTTATGCAACTTTAATGTATTTTTTGAAAATTTTCTTAGTTCTAGAATACAAACTTTTCATTATCTATAAAATTTTTGGTGTAATTTTATCGAGTTTTTGAATTTTAAATTTCTTTAAATATTCATATTTAGCTACCATTAAATCAGTTTTTTAAAATTCATTTAGTTGCTATGAATTTTAGAATTTTTTCCGTTTCAAAAATAAGAAGTTTTCTACTCCATAAATTTTTTTCGGAAAGATTTTTCTAAGATTTTTCCTCAAATATTAGTATTTAATTCATAATAAATCAGTATAGGAAAATTCATTTTATTTTATCAATTTTGCATTGTTCTTTTAAAATTCTTCTGTTTTCGAAATATGAAGTTTTCTACTTCACAATTTTTTGAAAAGAGTTTTCTTAGTTTATAATTTTTAAACTCTTTAAATATTATTTTTTTAATCCATATTAAATCAGTTTTGAAAAATTCAATTTATTTTATAAGTTTTAGAATTTTTTTGTTACTAAGATACGAGTTTTATACTCCATAAATTTTTTTGGTGAGATTCTTTTTAGTTTTTAATTTTTAAATTTCTTTAAATATTATTATTTAATTCATAGTGAATCAGTTTTGAAAAATTCAATTTATTTTATGAGTTTTAAAATTTTTTTTATTATCGAGATACAGAGTTTTCTACCCGTAAAAGTTTTGGTGGGATTTTTCTTAGTTTATAATTTTTAAAGTTCTTTAAATATTAATATTTAATCCAAATTAAATCAGTTTTAAAATTTTTAATTTATTTTATGAGTTTTAGAATTGTTTTCTTCTTGTTACCAAGATACGGGTTTTACACTCCATAAATTTTCTTGGTAAGATTTTTTTTTTAAGTTTATAATTTTTAAAATTCCTCAAATATTATTGTTTAGTTCACATTAAATTAGTTTTTCAAAATTTAATTTATTTTATAAATTTTGCATTTTTTACATGTAACAATTTTTCTCGGTAAATTTTTTCTTGTAAAATTTTGCAAGTTTGCTATTTTAACTTTTTTTCATTGTAATAAAAAATTTTGTTTTTATTATTAAATTAAATTAAATTAATTATATGAAATTTTATTTTAAAAAACATAATTTTTAATTTTTACAATTTAGTTCTTATAGTTAATTTTTACGGTATAATTTTACATAATATCACTCAAAATATATATAGAAATCAATGATATCATGCATGACATCGTAAAGAGACAAGAGTTATAAATTTAAATCTAATCAATTTGTCAAAAATCAAATCATATCTCAAAAAAATCAAATAAAAAATCAAAAAATTACGACATGTAATAAATGAAAGAAAATAGTTATGGATTTGGGATGGAAAACTCACAGGAAGGATGGATTCAAAAAAGGCCATTCTTGCTGTCCCCAAAAGAAAAAAGGACCATATGAAAAATTCTCTCAAGCAAAAAAAGCTTTCCATATTCAAATTCAACTATTTCTCATAGAAATTTTTAAGAAATTTTAAGTTTAAAAGCTTTTCAAGGTAATTTCATCTAGAAATTTTGCAATCTTTTCTATATATCCATCATTTTTCTTCTTATAGCTAACATGTTGACAATGATCAATATCCTATATATTTGTTGAGATATTTAATTTTTTTAAAAATTTTGATTCTCTTTTTTTTTTTTGAAATATTGTTGTTTTTTTTATGAGATATTAAATTTGTTGAATGTATATGTTTATTGTTATATTGTTGTCCTTAATATTTTCATGTTAATATGTTGATCTACATATTTATAGATTCTTTTTTTGTCATTTTATT
This sequence comes from Adansonia madagascariensis, assembly GCA_038381835.1. Taxonomy (NCBI): domain Eukaryota; kingdom Viridiplantae; phylum Streptophyta; class Magnoliopsida; order Malvales; family Malvaceae; genus Adansonia; species Adansonia madagascariensis. The sequence goes on from JBBYHL010030461.1 coordinate 8,167, forward strand.
TTTGTATTTGAACTTGATGATATTTATTCATGTTTACTTTCATGATTTTGTGTTACAAAATATTGATGCATAGTTATTTCTTATCTTGGCTGAATTTGATGTGAATTGGTAATGACAATTTTGTGCTTATTGTTATCTTGATTTCATGTTTTTTTAGTCTATTTTGTAAATATTAGAAATTTTAGGGATTAAATCATAAAATATGTAAACTTTTTATGCCATTTTTGGTTTCGTTGAGAGCTTAATAGGTTGTTAGAAAACTAATTTTGTGTGTTTTGGAACATGTTTTAGGTGATTTTAACATTTTATGGGACATTTTGTAATTTTAAAAAATTTAAGGGCTAAATTGCAAAAATCATGTTTTATGACTAAAAGTGCTTGGCCAAACCTTCATGTAGATTTTTTCCATTATTTTTGGGTTAATTGTTGGTTGATTTGATGATTTTTTAGATGTTTTACGATTTTTTTATGTAGGGGTCAAAATGTAAATTAAAAAAATTTTAGAGCTATTTTGCAAAATGTAGAAAAAATTTTGTTTTAGGGCCAAGGTGTTTGGTCGAATTCTTGCTGACATATTTGTTGTATTTTCCATGTGCATTTTCATGTGATTTTATGATTTTTTTGGTTATTTCATCATGTAAGGACTAAAATGAAAATTTAGAAAAGTTTAGGGACTAAATAGCAAATTTTCATATTTAAGGGGCAAAACGGACATTTTACCAATTTTAAGGATTCTTATTATATCTATGGCTTTCTGTAGGGGTATAAAAATTTTCAAAATTTTTCGTATTTGTTCGATCTTCCAAAGGTTACGAAATGTAATTTCCAAAAATTTAAGAGGTTTGATGGCAAATTTTGCATTTTAAGTCAAACTTAAACTTTTAGCTTTTCCATTTAGACTAAATTCATCTACGTTTCATCATTTTAGGTCATTTTAAGGTCTGTTAGGGTTATCGGGATACTTTCATGTCGATGGTATACCCTAGGTTTTTTTGGTAATTTTGCTTATCAGGATGCTTTTATGCCAATGGTGAATATTTAGGATTGGTTTAGTCTTCTAAGGTCATTTTAAGGTCTATTAGAGTTACCAGGATACTTTTATGTCGAAGGTATACCCTAGGGGTATTTTGGTAATTTTGTTTATTGAGATGCTTTTACGCTAAAGGTGAATATTTAGGATTGGATTAGTTTTCCAAGGTCATTTTAAGGGCATTAGGGTTGCTAGGATACTTTCATATCGAAGGTATACTCAAGGGGTATGTTGGTAATTTTGCTTACTAGGATACTTTTATGCCAAAAGTAAATATTTTGGGATTGGTTTAGCCTTCTAAGGTCATTTTAAGGTCCATTAGGGTTGTCGAGATACTTTCATGTCAAAGGTATATCCTAGGAGCATTTTGGTAATTTTGCTTATCGAGATGCTTTTATGCAAAAGGTAATATTTAGGATTGGATTAGTTTTCAAGGTCATTTTCATGCCCTTTAGGATTATCGAGATACTTTCTCGTCGAGGGTATTCCTTAAGGGTATTTTGATAATTTTGCTAAAACTAAATCCTAGGTAGTCATCGGGATGCTTTTATGCCAAATATGTGCATTCAAGATAGGTTCAACCTTCCACAATCATTTTCATGTCCTTTAGGATTACCGGGATACTTTCACATCGAAGGTATGCCTTAGGGGCATCTTGGTAATTTTACTAAAGTCGAGTTTTAGGTAGTCATCGGGGTGCTTTTATGCTAAAGATGCGCATTTAAGATAGGTTTAACCTTTCATAATCATTTTCATGTCATTTAGGGTTAGCGAGATACTTTTATATCGAAAGTATACCCTAAGGGCATTTTTGATAATTTTGCATTAGAACCAAGTCCTATGTGATTACTAAGATACTTTCATATCAAAAGTACATATTAAGAATAGGTTCATTAGATCAGGTCATTTCTATGTCATAAAGTCCATATTTTTAGTAATAAAATTATTTTTATAACTAAGGCAATGTCTCCTAATTAAAATAATACATAAGGTTCCTACCAAAATATGCGAGGAATTTTACGGATTATTTTAAAAGCGAGATCCCCCTTTCAAATAGAAAGTCGAGATTTTTTGATTACAAGAAGAAAAAATCCTTTCGTATTTTCATGGTTCTCTAGTAGGAAACGATAAAGAATTCGTGTCCACTTGGTTCCCTGAGAGGGTACGAATAATTTTTGATTTCAAAATGTAATAAAACCTGACTTTTCTCGAAATAATAAATTTGTTTAATAAAATATTACGAGAATTATAATTAAATATCAAATATTAAAATCGAATAAAAATTAAATTTATATCTACACTTGATTAATAAGGTACCGATTGTCGGGCATCACCAGAAGGTCGATCCTTATTTGTGATTATAATCGACTCCTAGACCCTTTCAGGCGATCTTTGGTATGAGTGCAAACCTCGGAGTTTGTTTTTATGGGTTTCATAATCCTTAAAATATAAACTCTGGTAGGTGTCCAATCTCACTTGGCCAAAATAGTTTTGTGGTGACTCCAAAAAAATGGTCATTTCATAACGACTATTCAGAAAAATCGGGTGGGCGATTCATCTCGACAATTGAGTCCCCAGGTACGAAAAATAAAGAATAATAAACATTATATAGGCCCCTAGAAATAAAAGGGAATAATTATATATAGATATTTATATAGAAACAATGCATACATTTTTGCCATTTTAAGTAGGGCTGGTCAAGATTCATGTCAGGGCCATGTTACGACAGCATCGTGTCACCTAATAGTGCCTGGCAACACAACACCTGGTAGTCATCCCCGGTTTATTTTTCAATTTTCTGATTCTATCATCCTTCAGTTAAGTCCTGGGATGAAAAAAGTTAGCCCGAACAAAATGAGGTGTCTATAATGAGGTTGACTAAAATATGCAAGAACTAATATAGATTGATACATAAGTGGACACTGCACTATGCTCATGGCCTTTTTGAGATATCTAGTGAAGGGACTAAAGTTCACTGAGAGATTAGTTACTGAAAGGTTTCTTGAAGTGATCATATTAACTCTTCCGACAGATCTGGTGGCCATAATGCCTTGTTAGAGGGCAATCTTGGTCTATAAGTACAAATACACTTAATTTGGGTATGATGGAAGCCTAATGGGTCACACACAATAAGATGATGATCTATTGGATTAAAACAGGACTTAATTAACTATAACCTAATTAAATGAAAGATATAATAAGGAAGACTTAATTAAATTAGTTCAATTAAGAATAATTTAGTAAATAAATTAGATTTATGAAATCAAATTAGAAATGTCTTAATGTAGCAACAAAGATAAGAATGTCTTATCAAAATAATGTCTATTATAGATATAGTTTAGGGATTTTGTTAAATAAAGCCAAATAATTGTATTTGAAAAATTAAATAATTGTTTAATATTATTTACATGAAGTAAAATTATTTTACCTAGGCTAAAAAATTTAATTGTGAATTAAATTATCTAACATATAAAGGTTAGGCTAAAAGCCCTAATTATCAAGTTAATAGGGTTTAGTTGTGAACTATTCCAAGTTGAGCTTGCTTGGGCTTGGCAAATGAAATGGTCATCCTTGGTGTGCTGTTGGGCTAAAATATTAATAAGTTATTTTTTGGGCCTAATCTTGGACAAGCCAATTAAAATATTTTTAATTGGGCTCCAAGAAACACTTCAAAGTGGGGCCACCTTCCTAATATGTTAGGAATGGGCTCAGTTGACCTATTAGTCAAGCCTAACCTAGCCCTAGGTGTATTTAAATACATTATTAAGGGTTTCTTTGGTTGATTAGAAGCATTAAGGAAACCTTAAGCACCAATCTTAGACTTCTCTCCCAATACCTATGCTTTCCTATGCTCTCTTTGCGTTTTCATAGATTTTTTAGTATTCTTGAATCTTTCCTTGACATAACAAAATTAGAAAATTAGTTTTCAAACATTCAAAGATTAATTTTCATAAAAGTTATGAATTTGGCCAAATCTTGAAAACCTTGCTTCCCTAAGCTTAATTATGCAAATTTGCATCCTAAGTGATGAGAAAGTGTTTTTGAACACAAGGAAAGATGGAAAATCATTTTTCTATCCTGAAGAAATCAACTGAAATCAAAAAATGGGATTTTTGGATTCGTTTGCCTACACCTACAAAAAATAGCTACTTCCTTATAGAGTTGTTTTTTCTCTTCTTTAGCATAAAAGGCAAGGAAATTGTTCCCAAATCACCTTAAATCTGAAGCTGTTGGCTATATATCTTTTGGTTGAGAGGCTTGAGAAGCCTTTTGGCTACGACAAAAGAATTACCAAACCTCATGAAGCTCTAATAGGCATCTGTGTAGATCACCGTTAGAGGCAAAACACTTGTGCTACTTTTGGACTCAAGAAGAGATAGTAGTAGTTAACCAATGTTGCCTTCATTTAGGGACCGACATATTTAGAGTTATAAGTCTCTCAATTGGTATGATTTCTATTAGATCTATGTTTTAAAATTGCTATCCAATCACATGTACATCTTTTTCTAAGATCTTCAGGAAATCCGAGTGTTTCTTTATTTAATTCCACTGTGTGAGTTCAATTCTGATTAAATTTTTATGCCTACATCGATATACATGAGTCTAAATTTTCCTTACAACATGGTGAGTCAAGAAAAAAACAATATGCTATTTACTCTTTGAGCAAAAACTTCATGGAGTGTGAGAAAAAGTACTCTGCAGTGGAAAGTTATGTTGTGCTCTAGCTTGGACAGCCTAAAGACACAACTAGACATGTTATACCACACTACATGGTGAATTGCTAGGCTTGATCCCATCAATTATCTATGCTAAGTCCCTACTCTATTAGGAAGATTGACTAAATAACAAGTTATGCTCTTTGAATATGACATCGTCTATAAGCTGAAAGATAACAAATTTCGTAATAACCTAAGCAATAAGTGATTATGAGCCATTCGACTTTGATTTCCCAAATGAAAACCTAATGTGCATAGCTAAAGGGGAAAACCCCTATTTATGACTAATCTTGGAAAATGTAGTTTAAAGGTGCATCAAATGCTTCGGGGCATGGAATCAAGGTAATACTGATTTCACCTGATGGAAGTCACTACCCTTTTATAGCCATATTAAACTCTGATGGCACCAATAACATAACGGAGTATGAAGCTTGTGTCATCCGACTTTATGTGAGTATTGAGAGAAATGTCAAGACTTTACAAGTTTTAAGGGATTGTGCCTTACTCTTCTACCAACTAAAAAGAGAATAGCACACTCATAACCCTAGACTGATCCATTATGAGAAACTAATCTCAGAACTCAGGAAAGAATCCAAAGATGTCAATTTTCATCTCAAGATGAGAACAAAATGGTCGATGCCTTGGTAACTCTATCATCTATGGTCCAAGTTAGTTGAGAATTAGATGTCACTCCTATTTAGATGAGTATTTTTATGGCTCCGATGCATTGTCAAAACATTAAAAAAGAAAGGGATGGCCTATGATGGTTTCATGACATATTTTGCTATGTTAAAGATCAATAGTACCTCAAACATGCCACAAAAAATGACAGAAGGACCATCAGAAGGATGGCCATAGGTTTCATACTAGATGGGGAAATCTTCTACAAGAAAAGTTGGGATCAAATGCTGTTCAGATGTATTGATGCTCTTGAAGACAAAAGAATCTTAGAAAAAGTTCATGAGAGGATCTAAGGCATGCATACTAATAGGTATTGGATGGCCAAGCAAATCATGAGATCTGACTATTGCTGGCAAACCCTCAAATAAGACTGTATCAACTATGGCCTAAAATGTCACAAATGTCAAGTCTATGTGGACAATATCAACGTCCCACCTTCATTGTGTCATGCCATGATAACATCATGGCCCTTCTCAATGTGAGGCATGGATATGATTGGGCCCATCACCCCTAAGGCTTCTAACAAACATTGGTTCCTTTTAGTAACAATCGACTATTTCATGAAATAGGTGAAAGCGACCTCATACACTAGTATCACCAAATCAATTGTTTGCAAGTTTGTGAAGCTGGATATCATCCATCAATATGGGCTTCCCAAACATATGATCATGAATGATGCTTGCAATTTGAAAAATAATATGCTGCAAGCAGTATATTTTTAATTCAAAATCCAGCATCATAACTTGATGCCATGCCATTCAAAAATGAACGCGGCAGTTAAGGTAGCCAATAAGAACATCAAGAAGATAGTCAAGAAATGGTTGAGACTTGCAAAAATTGGTAGGAAAAGCTACCCTTCGCACTCCAAGAATATTGAACTTTAGTTTAGACTTCTATAGGTGCCATCCCATTTTCCCTATCTACGAGATAGAAGCTGTCTTACCTATCAAAGTTAAGATCCCTTTTCTAAGAGTTTTAATAGAGACTAAACATGAAAGAGTTGAATGGATCAAGAACAAATATAAGCAGCTAAATCTTTTCGAAGAAAGGTGGTTGAAAGCCATTTCCCATAGGCAATTGTATCAAAGTGCATGATAAGGTCCCATGATAAAAAGATCCACCTTCGCCAGTTTCATGAAGGCAAACTAGTGCTCAAGAAATCCTTCCAATCCATAAAGATGCCTAAGGCAAGTGGACCCTAATTGGGAAAGACATTATGTCGCCAAACAAGTTTTCTCCTAAGGAGCCTTGATCTTAATAGAAATGGATGGCAATGTCTTGCCTAATCTAGTTACTTTAGACTCTGTCAAGAAATACTACGCTTAAAAGATGAAAACTTAAAAGGTTGTCCTTTGTCTAAAAAGTAAAAAATAAAAGAAGAAGAAGAAGAAAAAGATGAAGAAGAAAAAAGTTTAGAAAAGAGTCAAGAAAAAACAAAACAAAAAAAGTTTAAAAAAAAGAGTTCAAGATGAAAACCCAAAAAAAGCATCTGGACAATCAACCTAACTTAAGTTTAAAACCTGAAAAGGTAGCTTAAGAAAAGCTAGCCTTAACCAAATCCAAAGCTTATTAGATCCTATCTAAATACATATTGAAAAAACCTTAATCTAATTCACCACCCAATTTTGGCCATGCTAAATTGAATCCCGTTCAACCTCACCCCTGAATTAATACCAAATCAAAGTCAAACCTAGCCTAAACCTGACTTGAGTCTAAAGGGATAAGAAAGCAAACATTTGAGCTGGGGACAATAGATGGCATAAGGTAGTCTTAGGGGTTTTTTAAAGATCGGCTTATATTGGCATGTTAACTGCTTAGGAAAGATCTTGATATGTATTAAAGAAACATTCATGTCATGATTTTAAGGGCATCAATCTCCCAAAAGATTACCTTATTATCAGTGTACCTTTCATAAATGATATTGTAATACCTTTCTTATCATTATTAAAAATGCTATCTTGTTTATTTTTAACCCCTTTCACATTACATTTGCATTGCATTATGATTATCATTTAATTAATAATACTTGATAATTGAGAAAAAGTCACACCAAGTTTCTTGATATTGTATTAAAAAGACAAGAAAAGCACAAAGAGCTCTGTTCACGCCTTGATTGTCAATATCATGAGTCCCTCACATTCAACACATACTAGTCATAATCAAGTGCCAAGCTTTTCCTGACTTCCCCAAAGTCATCCATTATGAAAAGCTATTAAACCTAAATGAACTGTCCACCATAGTTAAAAATTCCTATCAAAACCCCAAACACTAGTCAAGATATATAAACAACCAAGTCAAAGTCACCTAGTCCTTAAACTAGTAACAAAACTGCTGACCCTATTAGAAAAGATCATCAAATATCTTGAGTCAAGAAATGCAAATCCTCAAACTATCAAAAAGTTATCAGATACCCCAAGTCTAGAAAATGATCATCCAAGATCTGATCCCCCAAAAAGGTAATGATCTCAAAGCCTATCAAATTTAAAGTCAACATGTCAAATTATGGCATCAGGGAAATGATTGTTAGAACTCCCCAGTCAAAAAGAAAACAAACAATTCCTGTATTGGAGTTTATGTCATAATCATATGGTCATATCATTAGGAAAGTTGCACTCACATTATCACATCATACATTCATATTGTCATCACATAACATCATCCTATCAACATTGTGTCAAGTAGAATTTGTGGGACATTAATAAACTTTCTGATAAGAATAGTTGACATCAAAAATCAAAAGGTCACCCAAGTAAGACCCTTATCTCTCCAAGATTTTGCATCATTAAAAGTCAAAGCCCAGTTATGCTGATAGGTCAAATCTAGCTAATTGGCCTTTGTCAAGAACTTTTGTCAAGAATCCCTAGCAAAACCCTCTGTCAAGAAATCCTTTCAAAGTCTAATATTTGCTAGAACACCATGATCCAACCTATAGGCATCTTGGTTGAGAACTTTTGTTAAAAATTTTTATCAAGAATCCTTATCAAGAACCTCTATCAAGAAACCCTTTCAAAGTTCTAATATCGCTAGAATGTTGTGATCTGACTTATTGGCATCTTTGTCAAGAATTTTTGTCGAGAACCTTTGTCAAAAACCTATCAAGAAATCTTTTTAAAGCCCAGCATTGTTAGCTGTGACTTGGCATATTGGCACCCTATCATTTTTTAAGTCGAACCTAGGGATAGATCGAGCCTAGGATCATAGTCTAGGTCTTTCCATCCAAAACTTGGAAAGAAATCTTTTCAAAAATTCGATGTTACTGGTCATGATTTAGCACATTGGCATCCTATTAAACTTTAAACCGAACCTAGAGATTGGTCGAGCCTAGATCATAGTCCAGGTTTTTTATTCAAGAATTTAAATTTAACTTTTTCATAAGAATAGGAATCATCGCCAAAATAGCATTTTATCCCAATGTTATATTAATTTTAGGCTTTTAATTGCAAGAATATGAGGTAGCATCAAGCACATCTTGGACAAAATGGTGTCTATTAGCCATTATGAAATAGAAAAAACTTGGAGTCACCACGGATCATTTTGGGCTAAGTATGACCGAGCACCATTAAAACCAGTATTTTCAAGTTATGAAACTCAAAATGCTAATTTTACAGTCTACACATCCCAAAGTTTGTTTGAAAGGGTTTGGGAGTTGGTTAAGCGACCTAAATTGATTCCATCTAGCCATAACTTATCTCAATTTTAGTTTTCCTAGTTTTTATATACATTGTCATTATTCATATGTGATCACTTCATATAATGCAATTTTAGAAATGTTAGATCCAGTTTCCAAGAAGAAGGAGAAAATAAAGGTTTTAGTAAAATAACTTCTAGATTATTGTCAAAAAAGATGTTCTGCTTCAAGCACTGGAGGGAAACTAACACAGAACATTACCTCTGATTTTCTAAAATTTAATTTTCAAAATGCAGATGCAAAATAATCATCAAGAAAAGAAATGTGTTAGTAAGGTGAAAAGAAATATAATAAATAATGTGTAATATAAAACATATGGAATAAAGGAAAGAGGATGGTCAGGTGTATCTCGTAATCTTTCGTTTTTAAGGAATGACCAAAATGATAATTTAAGACACGTTTTGACTCGCTAGTCACATAAGGCTTGAAAGTCAAGGTTTTGGTTAAAAATTTAGGGTGTTTAAGAGAGAGAAAATTAGATTTTTGAGTTAAGTTTTTAAAAAGTGAGGTTAGAGTATCCCTCAAAAAGGTGGGTTGGAGTATCCCTTTAGAAAGAAAATTTTGAGTAGTTTTTAGAAATTAGAATGTTTTTAGATATTTTTGGTAAAATGTAAATTTAAAATTAAAATTTGATAATTTAAATAAGAGACAAAATTAATTTTGGAAAGTGTTTGGACCTTAATTCGAACCCAATGGGACCCATGTTATGAGACATTACTTAAAGGGGAATTCATTTTAAGGTATTCGAATACCTTAAAAAGGTTATTAGGAAAAATCATTAACTTTAGTATGTGTTAAAAATAGGGGATAGCATCGCACTATCCATATTCTTGAATTTTGATTCGAAGGTTTCTAGTGGCAAATAAGATATTATTTGAAAGTTAACCTCATGAGGAGTAATGTAAAAATATTTCAAAAATCCTACAATATCACTTTCTAGGTTGAATTAATTTTTGAAATAGGGTGTGATTCAACACTAGATAAAGGAAAGGGTGTAAGAAACTTTGAAAAATTGGTCTAAACTCATTTAGAATTGTCAAATCACAAACAATACCTTTTCGAAAAGAGAATTTCATGTAGTTTTTAAGGAAAAATATTTAAAATTTCAAGCAAAATCATATAATAGGTTAAAATGGCCTAAACAGAATATAAATCACTGCTTTCAAGAGTTCCAGACAATAAAGATTTGAAAAATCATAGCTCCCACATCCATAATGACCTGAGGGCAAATAAGATACTGTTGGAAAGGTAATTTGATGCCCTTTAAGCGAAACAAATACTAGAAAATTTCATAAGAATCATTTAGAGTTTGAAAATAATTTTTTGATTTGGGATTATAATGCCATCAGTACCAAAATAGGGGTTTTTTTGTTTGGGGCTTCCTAGATCACATGTAAAGACTCCAGACATCCAAATGTCTAGAATCTTGAGTCCATGGTAATAGGGTAATACACTAATCCAAATCCTAGAGAGTGGGCCGATGAACCGCCCATTATCAATGCCATCAAGCCATAACACAAAGCTCAAAACAAGGCATCCAAACAAAGATTTTATGAAACTAAAATTACTCTTTGAAAATAGATTTTATTTTACCTAAGTAGGCTATGAATCCAAACATTTAAGCTTGATTTATCCTCAAAATTAAAGGACCAATTGATGAAAACATTGAGTTAACATTAATCCCTATTTATTGAAGTTAAGGTTGGCTTAACTTGGGGCATTTTTTGAAAAAAAAAATTGCAAACAATCATAAAGGCATTTTTAGCAAACATGTGATAAACTAAACATAGTAAAAGCACCAAACATGAATAAGCATTCAAAACAACACCACAAATCAATATTTGATCAATCAAAACATGCTAGAAATGCATCAAAATGCATGGTCATGCTCAAAACATGCTAGGATAAACATTTAAACATAAAATGAGCTTGTAGAGATGAGAGAAACGTAGCAAAATGCATGAATAGGGGCTGTTTGGACGTCAAAATGAAATATGGCTTTTTTAGTCATCCAAACAAAGGCATCAAGAAAATCACAAAAATCCTTGAACTACCACAACCAAGGCGACAATAATGCATGAATCCTAACAAGGTTATGGTAACATGGATGCTTACTATGATGCACATGAAGAAAAATAGAAAATAAAATGAAGAAAAGATGAGATGAAAGCTATACCAAGAAGCTCTAACTCCTAGCTTTTTCTTTGAACAACAAAACAAGCAATTTTGAGCTCATTTTTTTCCCTTTCTTTGCTATGGATTAGCAAGAAAGGAATGAAAGGAAAAAGCTTTTTGGTTATGATATCAATGGAGGCCAGTTTTCAAGGTAGATATGAAGGAAATAAGAGGTTTTAAAAGGGCTTTAGGAGTGGTGAAGGAAGAGTTAGGGGAATATTGTTTAGGCTAAGGGTGGAGAGTGTGGGAGGCCAATGTAATAAAGTAATGAATATCCCTTGGCTAAGTATGAAAGTTACATTTATATAGGGATTGATTGCAGCTAATAAAATGGTTTAAAAATATGGGCATTAGGGACATTTTGCATGTACAACTTAATCAGTCATGGTATTAAGGGCTAAGCTTTCAACCTCTTATTACCGCTGTACTATTCTTGCAATCAAAGAAATGTCATGCATGGGCTAAGCAAATGAGCAATGTCCAATTTACCCTTAAATAAATCAAATTATAACATGAAATGCCCTTATGCTAAGCTTAATGGACCCTTTGAAAATGTGTTAATTCAATGGTTAAGGTCTAAAAATAAATCCACATGATATGGATAAGGCTATATTTGATATTGGATGATTTTTAGGCAAAAATGAAGGCCAAGTTTGCATTTTAGTGCAAAAGGGCAAAGGAGTGAAAAATGCCATGAATTTGGTTAAAAAACTATAGTGTCTATTGAGACAATGAGTTTTATATTGATACAATGCATCAGGTATCAATATAGAACATTCTGTATCGATACATAGATTAGATTTTGCTCAGATGTATCGATACATAGAAGATTATATTGACGCATTCAAGCCTCTATCGATACATTTTAGCCAAAATCATGATTTTAACTACAACATAAGCTTGTATCGATACAAACACCTTTAGTATCAATGCAAATAGTAAAATTTTGAAAATTTGATGACGTAGGGTTCTTGTGTCAACATAAAAGGTAATGTATCGATACTTGGATGCAAAAGTGTGGATTTTTCATACATTTGACTCTCTGAGGGCCTCACATTAACCGACAATGATGGGAAACTAATCCTTGCTCTTCTGAATGACTCTGATGGTGCCTTAAATGTTGGCGTACACAAAATAAGGTATCTATAGTAGGTTTACTTAAGAATTAACTCATCAAAACCCAATGATTAGACTTCCATGATGCAATCCTCATCTTTTAGCCCTTTTTTTACAATCTCTAAACCTCTTCCTTTACTAGACTTCCATGATGCAACACTGCATTAAAATTCATAAATTATTTGCTCTCTGGACGACAAGGATAAAAAATATGAATTGATGATAGCAATTATGATGAATTGATTAGGCTTTTGTTTATTTCTGTCGAAGTAATATTGTTTTTCTTTTAAGGATAATTATCTCTTGTATTATTACTAAAATTTTTTAATTTTACAAAATTAGCAAAATAACACATAAGCCTTAACTAGACCCATCAATTGGGTAGGTTCGAGCTGAGTCATTTCAAGTTTTAAAATTTTTAGATCATTTTCTAGTTTGGGTCATTTCGGGTTTAGGTTATTTCAATTTCAAGTCATTCTGGGTTCGGGTCATTTCAGGTTTGGATCATTTCAGGTTTAGGTCCTTCTAGATTCAGGTTAATCGAGTTTAACACTCAAGTTAAATTGGGTTAGAGTCATTTTAGATTTAGATTTGAGTTAAACAGGTTTAATAGTTGGATTCATCAAGTTTGGTTATTTTGAGTTTTGGTCAATCAAGTTTGATACTAGATTTACACAAATTTGGATCATTTATGTTAATTTATCAATTCTAAAATCAAATCAGATTAAATTTAAATAAATTATTTGTTGGAGTCATATTTAATTAAAATTTTATTAAAATAAGAAAATATTTTAAATATATATTTTAATTTTTAATAAAATTAATATATTTTTTACTCAATTTTTGAATTTTTTTATAATTAGATTATTTTTCAAATTCAAGTATCAAATTTAATTAAATAATTATTATCTTTAATAATTTTTTAGTAAATATCACTATAAAAAATTGTTTTATCTATTTATTTAGTAAATATCACTAACAAAATTTTAACAAGTATTACATCCAAAAGGCTGTAAAATAAAAGAAAATCTAATTATGGCTAAAATGAGACTGTTGCTTAACAAAATTTTAACCAAACTAACCTAAGATCCAATAAGCAATAAAAGTTAACCCATTAACCCATTATCCATACCCAATTTCAACCCAATTAATCTTAAAACAATCAATTAAAAAATTAATAAAAGTTAACCCATTAAATCATTATCCTTGCCAATAGAGGGATGCTTATTATTTCTTTACATTAAATGTAGTTTTATCTATTGAGATCATACGGCATTTCGAGTTGCAACAATGGAAGTAGAAATGCTCTTAAAATATCTCTCTCAAATATTTGCTTGCTAAAAAGATTTTTTGAAAATTTTACATGAAATTTCAGTCCTATGTTTTGATTAGATCAACAAGGTTATGACTTATTTCTTTTATTATAAATTTTTTATGTTTATAAATAGAAAGATGGCAAAGTATATCAGTGTGTTTAGTATTGAATTTTCAAGGATTATCAAACTGAATTGTCAATTCTAAACATCTTCCAAAACCATACAAGATTTCTTTTAAACATTCATTTTGTTGAATATTGAATTTTTGATTGATTACGATTTGAATTTTTGTCAATTCCCTTATTCAGGTTCGGTCAAAGAAATAAAAGCATCTTTGATCTTTAGCAATGATAATTATGAATGTGTTTATTATACCCAAGTGAGAAGTAAAAAATTATAAATAAAACAATAATGGTTATATAAAGTTTTAATGATCAATATTTTTGCTGGTTATAACAATTTAAGGCAGATCCCAATAACAATTTAAAACATTTTACAAGGCACATGTTATTGAATTATTTTATATAAAGATAAAAGAATAAAAATAGGAACAAAATAAATTTATGCATACTAAATGGTATTTGCATACTTTATCATAATTTAATATAATTACAAGTTATGAAAAAAAATAATAAAATAAATTAATAATTTATGTAATAAGTATTATTTGTAAAAACTTAATGTTTTTGAAATAAAATAATACTTAATTTAAGTTCAAATCATTTCGGGTTAATTATTCAGCTCAGATATGGGTTATTTTGGGTTTGCGTTATTTCAACTTAGGGTCATTCTGGATACAGCTTATTTCGGGTTCATGTTATTTTTAGATTTGGGTTGGTTGATTTTAGGTTGTTGACTTTTTTTGGTCAAATTGAATTGGATCGAGTTCGAGTTTAGGTTGACTGATCAAATTTTTTGGATTCGGGTCAGAATTCGCAGGCCTAGCCTTAACATATATTTAAAACTTAAAACAATAATTTAAGAAAGATATTAGGCATATGACAAACCTCATCGTCTTGCATGTGAAATTAAAAAAAAAGTTCACTACCAACTAATCAATTAGACCTTCTCATGGGCCTCTTCGGGTCGGATTCGGGCTGGACTTGAGCATATTATTAACATTAAATGTGCTTGCCCAAGCCCAACCGGACCCAAAATATGGGCCTTAAATTTTGTTCAAGCCTGCTCATATTTGTATATAGACAGTGCAAGCAGGTTTAAGTCAGCCCATATCATATATTTTTATAATTTATTTTTTTAAAATTTAATCTTTATTAATTTAATAATTTTCTTTTATTAAGTTTATCAATATAAATAATTTAACTTGGTTTTAAAGTTACACTATAATATTATATATATGTATTGTTTATATGATTAAAATTACATAATATATAAAATATTAAATAAATATATAATGTAATAGTAAAGTGGGCCAGGCCGGACTGGCCTACGCTCAAGCTTTGAAAGTTGGAGCCAAGTCCCGACCTATTTTTTAATCGGGCCTAATTTTTTTTGCCCAAGCCTATTTTAGGACCTAATATTTTTATCCAAATCCTACCAAATATCAGATGGACCTTAAAAATTGGATGAGTGACCTGACTCTTAAACAAGTCTATAATCAATGTACCAAAAACCAACTCTTTATTTAATAGTTTTACCAATAAAAAAGAAAAAAAAATGAGTTACATCTCAAATCCAAACAAATCTTAACACAATAAACAAAAGAGGAAATTGTGGCACGCGCGGGCAAGAATGAAGGCAGAAATAGGGCGGAAATTTGCTTTCCTAACAAAGTATAGTATAACGAAAAGAGAAGGTTGAAAGCACACAGTAATTAAAAGTTTCAGCCAGGGATTGTCATCAATCACCGCTGTTTCGGTGACGTGGGAACGAGAAATAAGCCTGAATAGCGGAGAAAAGAAGCCCTATAATCGCACCCAAAAATGCAAGGAAAGTCCACGGGCTACTAAAATGGGTGTAGTAGGCTTGAGCCACAGTGGTCGTCCATGGATTGTTGCAGTATTTATGGATGTTTTCCGTAACATCGGTGTAGATCCCCTGATCTGGTACCAAATCCCTGCTCATTCTATTGAAAAGGTCAGCCACTTCTTCATCACTGCCAAGGTAATTGTGAAGCATACCTGTAACTCGCAACTCCTTGACATCTTCTGCTATGTCAATGAGAGAGTCCAGGAAGCATAAGTAACTGGTGACCGCAAAATCATTCTCAAAATCTCGACACATTTCCAAAGCTACCAAGTTCATGAACTTGGAAGCTGTTGCGTCATCCACCAGGAGGCGTGGCATCGTTAGCTCTCCCAGAAAGTTGCAATAGAAATAAATGTTCTTGAGGTTGTTTGTCTTGCTGGGCTTTACATGAATTCCTGATTCTTTAAGCTCCTTGATGCTACGAAACGTTTTCCTATGTTTTCGGTTGTCTCCACACGACAGAAGCATCCTGCCAATCATGCTACTGCTTCTCTGCTCTTCTTCCCCTTGCAGGAGTTGTCTCCGTAACCGATGCAGAAGGTGAGCATAATCCTCTTGATCTTCTGTGAGTTGGCTCTTCTGCTCACCTTGTATATTTGTTATAAGATTCTGAGATATGAATTCTGTGATTGAATTTTTCCACTTTTGGGGATTTGTTGCCGAGCCAATCAATATCTGGAGGACTCGGTACGGAAGTTGGTTTTCGAGCAAAAACAAATCAAGTTGCGCAAATACCAGAAGATCTGGTTTAGTATTCAACTTCTGAAAATCACGTTGTATACCGTAGTGTACAGCATACAACACTGCACAACCGTCCACGAATAGCATCCAAGCTAGCTTCTCATTGTTGTAATCTTGTATGTCCTCCGGATTATAACACTTCCTCAGATCTTCTATCTCTGCCTTAATCTTGCTGAATAGAATATCGCCAGTAGTTCCATTCTCACGTGCGAACTGTGCGGCGAATTCAAGCTTGGACTGCTCTGCCCGCTCGAACTTTGGTTTACCATGATGCAAAGGGCCGAGGGCTACCAGCCGTGGTTCAAAATATTTCTTAAAATCCTCCTTGATACCAGATAGGAGAGGTGGAACTCTCTGTATTAACGGTTTGGCTCTTTGGGATGAACCACTTCGCTTGTTTTCGGCTTCAAGCGAGGCTGATTCTAATTTCTTCATCTGTTCCGTGATGAAATCCGACTGCCCCATCGCATTCTCATGCATTTCAAGACGCAGTTCCCCCGCATGCCCCTGGTTGCTCGTCATTTAATCCGGTGATTGAAAGGAAGCAATACAAAGACAGTTTTGGGAAATTTGGAAATCTAATAGTGTTTGCGGTAGTTGCCTGAACTGAAGAAACAAAGGAGGAAAAGATCAAAGAAAAGTTGAGCAGGTTTCTCTGTTTCTAGATGGCTGGATTCAGGTACCCAAGCTGCTGAATTTAAGCTTTACACTACCCAGAGATAGTAGCTTCGAATTGATCCCATCCTCTTTGTACCTTATCAAGTTGACAAGTTTGGTATATACATTTTTATGCTTTGTACTTTTTCAAAGAGTGATTGTGAAGACTTCATCAGTGAAATAAACCTCACAGGGATAAACTTTTTCTTCTAATTACTATATCTCTTTTTATTTGTACCAGTAATTTGATCAGAATGGATCAGTCTGTCCTTTTTCCTTTTTGCTTGGGCAGTAGTAATACTTTTCATTTAACAAATATGTCAAGTTTGCAGGACTAGATCACATTCCCATATCCCTTTCCTTTCCTTTTTTTTTTTTTTTTTAGTTTGGTTAGTTAATTTCCTACTTTTCCTTTTTTAGCTATACTAGAACTTTTAGAGTGGATCCCTGTGACCCTTTTTTCTTTTGGTTAATAAATATTATCATTATCATTATTGTCATGATTATTTTTCATTTTAAACAATTTATTCTAAAACATAATAATTAATTTCTTTTTAAATATTTTTAGAAAAAGTCTATGGCATTAAAAAAATTATTCACAAGTTGTTAATTAAATCTATATATATGTAATTTACTGTCATAAATATCGACAATCGAAAAACCAAAACTATAAAATAATAAACATACCATCGCATTATAACTGCTATTTAAATTCTTGACCAGATCTAGATAGTCTACTACAACTCTTAAGCTAGGTCATACATATGCAATGTTTTTTATTACACTAAAAAATTTAAAAAAATTTAGGACAATCAATAATTATTTGGAAAAGATAAAAAGTTATCCTTAAAAGTTTTAGAGACAAAAAATTATTCTAACAATCATCATCTAAAATTGTGTCTTTGAAAAGTTAAAGACGACATTCGTTTCCTGTACTATTAAATTAAAGATAATATTAATCTCCATTATTATTAAATTAAAGATAAAAAAAAAGATATTTTCTTTGATTGTCTTTTTATTTCATCTCTAAAAAATATTGCATTTCTGGTTTCATTATTAATTTTTTTTTATAAATGGATTAGCATTCTAGATAAGGCTAATGTAGGACCATCATTGCTTGAATGTAAAACCTATCGATCTAAAGTTTTTCGATTTTGCTTGAAATGCTATTATCCTTTAGCTTACTAAGATTTCAAGTTTAGTATCTTCATCGCATTTCGATCCCTTCTTTTCTTTTGTTTTTCTTCCCTTTTTCTTTAAAACTATTTAAGATAGCACTAGACTTGCAAAATGGTAAATTCTTTTCTTTAAAAATTAATTTACATTATATAAGGAAAATCTAAAAATTGAATTTTTTTTATTCACCACTAAAATATGCATGCCATCTAAATTTTTAAGAACCATGTAATTATTATTATTATTAAATTAATTCTTCCTCATTAAATTAATTCTCTAACTCAATTTAATTTTGATTATTTATCTAAAATTAATAATTAATTAAGAAAAAAAGGAAAAGTATTGTTAAAGAGGGAATGATAAGACCCAAGCGTTGCACAAGTCGACTTGATGGGGTCCCATGCTATATGCACTTTAAACATTGAAGTCATGAACCTAAAGTGGGCTGCAATGGAACAAAATATGCTTGAAACAGAAGGCATCTGTTATTTCTTTCTTTCTGTAGATGACAAATGTATGCGTAACAAAACTGAAATAAGAGCGCTTTTTTTAGCACTGCAATTCACCATGCTTGTCTACAGCATTTTTCCATTTGCCTCAAGTCTGCAAAAGCTTCTACTAGAGCAATTTTCAATATTCACATCCGAAAAAAATATAATCCTTTCACCCTTCTCTCTTCCATTTGCTTTTGTTTGTTAACTGTTTTTCTGGTTATTTTTTAAATTAATTTTTTATTAGTCAATGCTTCTTTTTCCTTTTTAATTCTGCAAGTTAATTATTTTACGTGTACTTTTTTAAATTTCTAACCAAAGATAAAGCTGAGTTAATGATTTAATTAGAATTTTAAGTGATTTATCAAATGATTTTACGTAAGTGATTTATTTAAATGGCATTCTCATGCCAGGTTACGTTTAGTAAATTTATTCTTATAATAAGTACTCACATATTAGTTTAAGTTTATCCGAACTTCAAACTATATGAAATCATTTACTTGCTTCATAAGCATAATTGTGTGTCAGTCACAATGATTTTATCAATTTTCTATCTTAATAAAACATTAACCGGAAACAGTAAAGGAATAAAGCTTTAATGCAATGAATATCTCATAAATACAAGAGATTTGTAATGCTTTTGAAAAGCATTATTTATTGCAAAGACTTTATTTAAGAAGTAATATCAAATATATGTACTAACTTGGAAGCAAAGAATATCTTGATTAACAATAGTAATGGTTAATATGAAATGTATCCTATAACCAATCCAATTAGTTTAAGTCATGCGCTAACGATCTCTCACTTGCGCTGATGCCAATCACTATGGCATCCAATACCAAACTTCTTCATGTGGCAACCATGGATAGCCGCATGCTAAAATCATGCATTAGATTATCCTTTGAGGGAACTCACTAAGCTTTTATACTAGTTTTCTTCGATTATCTCTATGATCCAATATAACGCTTTAATATATTTTTGGATCACTATAATTTTAATCGCTAATGAGAATTTAATTTTTTGCTCATGCAATGGCTTTATTGCTCTCAACAATTCTTGGGGTCGTAGGGTTCAAGATTTGTACTTTCTTGATCCAATCCACCTCCTTTTATCGCCTTAGAAATAGCTGTATTTGCCTTAGGTTGTAAAATATATATGGTTCTCTTTCAAACAGACTACTCCGTTATTTAGAATAAAGCGTAAAGCTCTTTATAACATTGTTATCATTTTTGTTAATTTGATAGTTTACTTTAAATAACCATCTCTATGGTTTCAGGTCAGCCACTGTAGCTGAAAACATATAGTACCGTACATAGCGATGGATGCAACTGTTGAAACAAATGTATTATATCTGTTTGATACCTCTCCTCTTGTGTCTTAATACACAAGTCTTTGGAGGGATTCATTTAATACAACATAGACAAATGTCTCTTTGTTAAACACTTTTAGCATCTTGTTTATGTATATGCTATATAATGTAGGCAAGAATTTTATTGCTTTTATGCTAAAACACTCTCGTTCTTTGACTATGTATAAAAATTAGGGGAGTTCTGGCAACCATTTGGAACTTTCTTTATAGATCCATTATCTTATTTTGTGGTTATCCCATATCTATTATCAAAATTTTCAGTGAATAGCTTGCAACATAGGTAGTCTGTTTGTTTCATCTGAGCTTTATCATTTACGTAAAAGCATCATCAAAACAATTAAACTCCACTAATAATTTTATGCAGAAAGTTCATCATTGTTCTTTGATGAAATTAATACTAGACTTTATATGGCCTACATAATAATTAAGTGGACTAAAATAATTAATTATTTATTTAACTATTATTGAGGTGATATTATTTAGATAAATCTATTCAAAATAAACTCTAATGAGAAGAGTTTAAAGTAAATTAAACTTTACTTCAATTACTAATTAAAATATAGACTCCTAGGTGGTAGGATACAACTCTAATTAGTCATCTAGTATAAGCCTTTAGTCTAGTTTATATTAAATTGCCTATCCACCATCATAAAGTAATTATCAGAAATCAAGAAATAGACTAGAATGCTTATATAGAATATCCATGTCCTCGTGCTTGTAGCGAGGCGTCGATAATAGCTAAAGATACATTTCTTAAATTAAATCTTACACGTGGCATTACAGCTTGGCTCTCTATCCATATTCTTTAAATCATCCAGCATACTTTGTAAAATACATAGTACATATCATGCAAATATTATTGTGCATAATCAAGAAATAATTCATATTAAGCATGTTGTAACGTACCCTTATTGTGAAAATTCTCAACTTAAAAGTAATCTTCAGTGGGATTTTAGGTGTAATATTGTGAGAAAGAAAGCATTTCTCTTATTTGGATAGGGAAAGATCATAGGATGAATCACTTATTCGATTGATCTTTGATGGCCACTACAAAGTTGCCAAAAACTTGGAGTCATCATTAATCATTTGGGTTGGGTATGACCAAATACCTATTAAAACCAGTACCTTTAGTCAAAAAACTCAAAATTAAAGTTCAATATGTTGGTCTGAGAGTCAGTTACACAAGGGGAAGGGTTAGCACCCCCACAATGCCTTAAATCGGTACCATCTAGCCATAGATTAACTCTATTTCAGTTTCCTCAATTCTAAATTGTTGTTGTTTTTCGTATAATCCCCTTTATGATGCAATTTTAAAAATAAAAAATCTATGTTTTCCTAATAAATCTAAATTCTTTATGAGACCTGAAAAGATAAAGAAACATACAGTTTTTATTAAACAAAATTCAGATTTTGATTTAAGAAAGATATTTCGTATCGAACACTAGAAGGATGTTGACACTAAACATTGCCTTGATAATTTCTAAGAAAATCAATTTCTAAAACATGAATGTAAAATTGTCATCAAGAAAGGAAACATGTTATTAAGACATAAAGAAATGTAATAAATATTGCAAAAAATAAGACACACAAAATATGGAAAGGAGGGTCAGTCGAGACTTATGTCATAGCTGTAATCAATTATTAGAAATAACCAAATCAAGAACTTTGAGTTATGTTTGGACTCATTGGTTGCTTAAAGCATGAAAATTAAAGTTTTATTGAAAATCTAAAGAAATCCA
>JBBYHL010030462.1:0-10434 GCA_038381835.1 Adansonia madagascariensis
AAAACCCTGTATTAATTTCTTGACCACTTCTCACCGGTTAATAATACGTTTATTCATATTATATTAATATATTTTATCGTATTATAATTATATTTATTATATTTTATCTATATTTATAAAATATAAAAATACAAATATGGTTAATTTTTTTAAATTAACGAAAACAGTCATAAATATTCACTATATTTATAAATTATCATTGTAAATATTTTTATCATTAAAAAATTTATGAAATTTATAATATAAGAATTTTAATTTCATTAAAAATCTTTTATTAAATATATTTATTTAATGATAAATAAAAAAATTAAATTTTACATTAAATTATTTTGTTTTTAGAGTTTTAATTTTTCATTCTTAAAATGTAAATGAATTTATTTGATAAAATAAAAGAGCTAATATTTATATTGACTTTTTTGTTTTCATAAATTTTAATTTTACATTAAAATAAAAAAGAATAAATTTTTGGACTTTACGTAGCCACATGATAATTAAATGGACTGAGATAAATATTGAGCTGATATTATTTTATAAATTCTATTTAAGTTAAAAACTTTAGTTGTAGAAGTTAAACTCTACTTCAATAACTAATTAAAATAAAGATTCTCTGATAGTGAAATTTAATCATAATTAGTCTATATGGGTCCTTAGTCGAGTTTATATAAATTGTTAATGCATCATCATAAGATAATTATCAAGAAAAAATAAACTAAAAGACTTATAAATGGGGTTCGTCTTTGTATACTTGGAACGAGATCGTGTTCTTGATCAACTATAACTTGAGATATGTTATTGATTAAATCTTACATAAATTTATAAATTTGAATATTGAACAAATTTTACATATTAATACAATTATTAATTTTAAAATAAATAAAATAATGAAATGAATATTCATGTATAACTTCAGTGATAATATATTAATATTTATATAAACCTTAAAAAATTAATAATTTATATCATAAAAATTTTAAATATATATTTATATCTATTATATTATTTTTATTATTTTATACATATTATATTTTCGTATTAATATTTAAAATCATCAAATGTACTGGAGATTTTACTGTTGACTTGGCAAGGCGCAACAAACGGAGAGCACGGACCGGTCATTTATCGACCGATACAAAATTGAACACTTTTGGTAATTCCATTCACAGCAACTCTATTTAACCCATCTCAACTGCCACGTTACCTCCTCAAAATCAAAATCCTCCCAAATAGATGATTAGTTAAAATTATTTTTTTAAAAATAATAACAAAAATATATTTTTATTGCTGCCAGACGACGAAAGCGACAAACGTATTTTTCCCATCCTTCTAATCGTTAATAGTATACAGAAGAAAAAAAAATTTACTATATATTTTCAACCTTTACAAATTTTCAATTTTTTTATTTTCTTTATTGGCCTTACCTGTCTAGGATAATGCTATCATACTAGGGTAAATATTTTTCTTTAAAGCATTATTATATTTAATAAAAAATTATTATTATAAATAATATTAATTAATCTTAAAATATGATAAAAATTCTTACTAAAAAATTTTAAAATCAATACGATGAATAGAAAGAGATGACAATGGAACAAGGCGGAGCGGGAATTACTTTATTCACTTTTGTTCTATTATTGCATGTTATTTTTATGGATGTCAGATATATTTATGATTATTCGATTGTGTTACACTCAAAATTTTTTTACAAATTACTTTTAATTTAATAGTAAAATAAATATATTTTAATTTATTCATAAATATAATTTTAATATATATAATTCTTCGATATATATAATGTATATAACTTTAATATATATATAGCTTTAATATATATTTAATAGATATATTAAAAATATGAAAAGAATATACAAAATATTTAAAAGGGATAAAATAATCAATTTAAAAAATTAAAGCAAAGCAGCGCAAAGCAAAACGAATCAACCATTTAACAAAATGATCCGCTTGACCAAACATTCACTTTTCAAAAAAAACTTTTTATTTAAAACCAATCGATGAAAAATTGATGAAACAAATAGAATTTTGTCAATCTTATATACGGAGATAAAAAATTGCAAGCGTTAAAAATGCATTTACATAAATGGACATTAGCTTATCAATCTATGCGATCGACACAAATGAAAAGGAGGTTTTCAGTGCCTAAGAGAGCGAGGGACAGAAACAAAGATATCAACGACATCTCTTATCCGAAAAAAGGATATCAACGACGTCCACGTCATCAATCAGCCCCCCCGCCCTCAACCCCCAAAAACCGCTAAACGACATCACATCGATGTGCTGCAGTAGCTCTTTGGGTCCTACGTTAAATTGCAATACTGAGCTAAATCATCAATCAACTTTATCATTTTTATTTTTTATTTTTTTCAAAAGATTCCACAAAGTTGTCATATCCAAACGGTTCCATGTTATTTGTTAATAAAGTGTTGTATCTTTAGTTAAAAAAGGATGATTTCTGCACTTTTATATTTGTCAAAATGTATATTATTAACTTATAAAATTATTTGTCTATAAATAATATAAAATTTATTATTTTTATTCATAATGTAAAAAATAAATTTAATATTTTTTTCTTTTTTATTTATTAAATAATTAATTTACTTTCTAGAATTGATGAAAAAATAAGAATTTGCACTTAAAAATCATTCACTTTTCTTTTTAAGAATGTTTTATATATCTAATCAATAATTTTTATGACATTTAAGTAAAAATAATGTAATAATTACACTTTTTCTTTTTTCATTTTGACACCTTAACCAGTGCAGTGGTTAACATTTGCAAAATAAAACGTTTAAACATAAAACAATTCATTATTAAACTTTAACCCTTTTATTTATTATCAAATAAATTCATAAAAGTTATTCAATAAAATTAAAATTTTTATTTATAAATTAAATAAATCTTATAAATAATATAATGATTAACGAACACAATTTTTATCAATTCTAATTAAAGTTTCTTCATATTCATATTTTTATAAAAATTATTGTTAGTAAAAATTTTACGGAGTATTTACAAATCAAAGTTATATATTAATTAATTTAAAAAAAGATATTTTTTCATATTAATATAAAAATTAAATTCAATGTTTTTAATTTTAAAATTGCATATATAATAAAATGAAATTAGGTAAGTAGGATAATGTTTTGGATTGGAGGGTGGTTGGTTCTCAGCTTCTCATAGGAGCAACAATTTCAACATCAAAGCTGCCAATAATACGATCAAAGGTCTTTATCTGTAGGACTTCAAAATTATTTCAAATTTTGAACAATTATAATTTCAAAAACGATAATGACAGCCTGGGAAATTAATTATGGTCATTCATAAATAGAAAATGAAGTAATTTCCTCTTTTTAAAAAAAAAAAATCAATTGGATAATAGAAATTTTCAATTTTATTTCGTGTGGAAAATTAATAAAAAGTAATTTTCTTCAAAAAAATGTTTAATTATTTGAAAAAAATGCTTTTCCCTTGAACAGAAAATGCAGATCAATAATATATTTTTGTATAAAAAATTAACGGATCAAAATACGAGAATATATTATAAATGTTAAGATTAAGATGTAATATTTATGAGATATCATTTTTTAAAATATAGTTATACGAATTAATTGAATTAAATCTGAATTCCCGGATCAATAATTTTACAATAGGACAATTATAACGGAAAGTCTACTGAAAAATGAAAATAATCAAAATGCAGTGATTGATTTATCATGACATTAGTTCATAGACGAATTGTTTATTTATTTATAAATGATTTATTGAAACTTTGCCATTTAAAATTATATATTAATTATAGAATCAAATTTTCAGCCCATTATATAAAAAAAAAAGTAATTAGTTAATAGGAAGAAAGTTAAAACTCAAAGTTAGTTTAAAGTGATTAAGAAAAACAGATGGTTAGAGGTTTTATCTGGTGAAGGCTTAAAGGCCTAGCATATTCGTTAGATTCCAAATGATCATTAATAATAAGAATAATCATCATTAATCAGTGTCATGGAATCCAATAATTGATATAT
This sequence comes from Adansonia madagascariensis, assembly GCA_038381835.1. Taxonomy (NCBI): domain Eukaryota; kingdom Viridiplantae; phylum Streptophyta; class Magnoliopsida; order Malvales; family Malvaceae; genus Adansonia; species Adansonia madagascariensis. The sequence continues at coordinate 4,035 of JBBYHL010030462.1, forward strand.
ATATTTTAATTTTTTTAAAAAGAGGGAATTATTTTGCATTTGTTCAATATTTTAGTTTACATTTGGAAATTCTTTTATTCCATTTTTCTTTATAGAATCTGGAAAGTTCAGTTTTATTTTTTAAGTGCAAAAATGCCAATAAAAGAAAAAAATGCAGACATTAAAATTTAAATTATTTTAATAAAAATAAATTTTTTTATTTGAATGAATTTAAAGTGTCTTTCATAAATATTCTAAGTTCCTTAACTCGTATTAATTTTGGCCATATATCTCTTATTTTATAATTAATTAATAGGGACTTTCATTTTAAATTGTTATCTATTTCAAATCATGTTATATTGTAGTTTTTACCATTTATTTGGCTTTTGGATGTTAAAAAAAAAGCGTATTCACCATATTTTATTGGTATTTTTAGTAAATTAATAATTTATTTTTTTGAAAATAAAAAAATTAAAAAGGGTAATTTGTTAAAACTAATTTAAATTCCAAATATAATTTCATTTCTTTTTTTTTTGCAAATTGCAAAAGTAATATATGGTATATATATATATATATTTTTTTTTTTTTTTGTAATTCATTTAATCCTATGTCATTCCGAAAACTCAAAAGGAAGAAAAAAGAAAAAGAGAAAGGGGGAAAAAGAAAAAAGCACTAAAATGAAACGCAATTCCTTCCTTTATATTGTTAAAAGGAAAATACAAAAGTGAGATTCCACAAAGAAAAGAAGAAAAGTCAAAAGCACGCTTGAAAGTTGAAAGTTGAACCCACGCCACACACTCGTAACCATGGCAAAATTCCATCCAAGTTCGATTAACAAAATGCCCACGAGCTGCACGGGGATTGCCAAGCGTTTCCAATTACTAGTTGGGTAGAGCAGTGGATAGCACTTTGCTCGAGATTTTTAAGCAGTAGGGTAGAATTAGATCGGATTAGGGGTTGAGTTTGGTCTTTTTATTAATTAAGGTTTATTTTTAATTTGAATTAATATTTAATGATTAAAATATTTTTATTTAAATTTATTTATAAAATATATAAATATTAATAAAAATTAAAATTTTTACTTTTTATTTATTAAAGTAATAGATATAAGTAATCTAAATAAGTTATGCCAAAGATTTAAATAAAAAATTTAAAATTTTTTTAATCAAGTTGTGAATATCTTTATTCTCTAATTCTAATATAGCTTTGGTAAAGTTAACCTAAAGTGCATTTTAGTATTATATATATTATATAAAATAACTTTTACCTAATTCTTGACTCTTGAGCATCCACTTAGAACCACAAGATTCGGAGTGTAAAAATTTGTGGGCAACTTTGGAAGTTACTTTATTGAAGACAAATCAAGAAATAGTTAAAATGTAAATAAAAATAGACCTTTGGACATTCCACGAAGAAGCATTAGTAAATTGATCTGGCCAATTCAAATTAACATTGGAATAGATACAAGGTAAGGTTGTTCATTCCCTTTATTCTCCCACTTCTTTTCTAGTTCCTTTTCAAATATTTATGAATTTAAATTTCAAATTACGATTATAATTTGGTGATCTCATTTCTAATTTTTTTTAATGACTTGCTCAATCTTTAAAAGATTCGATCTGTCATATTCATTAACTTTTGTAAGTATAAAATTTTATTCGTGTTGAACTAATTAGATAATTTTTTATTTCGATTTTGAAAAGTGAAGATAATTTTCAATTTTTATCTTATTTTCTGTTAAGAAGAAAACAATTTTCCTTTCGGACAAAACATTTTACGTTAGACAAATATAAAAAAATGCAAAAAAATAGTTTCCTATAACTAAATTTCTATGGATAAACAAAAATCATTTTTAAAAATAAATTCATAGGAATCAAACAAAAATTTTTTTAAAAAAATAAAAACTGAAAACTGATAAAATACTTATAAAAGAAAACAAGAAGAAAATAACAGTGCAGAAGTTTGGAATTAGCAGATGAAATAAGAAAAAAAAAAAGTCAAGTATCCAATTAGCCTCACAATTTCTTCATATTAGTTTAATTGACATTTTAAATTAAAGAAATACGTGGCTTTAGTGAAACGCAAACGCTTGATTCTTTAACTTCAAATTATACCGATGTAACAACTGATAAATGATGTTTTACCCTTTTGTTTTGGGGCATGACTTCAGCTTTTTAATGATGAAAGATTCATTTATTAGTGCTTAACTATTTTCCCAACCACAAAAAAAATAATAATAATGATAACAAAACAAACAAAGAAAACCTTAAATATTCATAGGATAATAATAAAAGGTCAATTTCTTGGTTTTCAAACTCTTTGGAGTTTTAGTGTAAAATCAATAATTCGTATATTTATATCATTATTATTTTAAAATATTATATAATTTAAATATATTAATAATATTTTAATATATATATTTATATTGTATTTCTAATACTTCATTATATTTTAATTAGTTATACCGAAAATTATCTAATCTAAGTTGGTGAGCTGGGAATGGAATTTTTTAAACTGAATATACGCAAATTACCAGCCACAAAGGTTTTTTTTCTTGGTTTTCACGTGACTAAGAACAAAAAGTGATTTTCATGTAATTCCAGAAACTTTAGTTTTAAGTCGAAGCATATCAGCCACATCTCTAATCCGTAAACGAAATAGTACGGTAAATATTATCTTTTCAAGTTTGGTCCGAACATTCAGACATATACTTCCCATTTAAAAAAAAAATAGTAATTCTGATTGATGAGAAGTAATCAGCAGTAACTTTTAAAGAAAACAAAAATTAAAAAATAAAAGTTACTTTCTGGCTTCTTGCGTGTGCCAAACAACTCTTAATATTTAAATCTAAAAAATTACATTTGCGGCTAGCAAGTCTTACACGTTTACAATATCAACCTTAATTATCGATTTTTTTTAAATTTATAAAGATGTTGTAATTTAGATAAGAAATATTTTACCTGTTGAGCTTGAATCTCGTCCCTGTTAATATAATTATGAAAATAGGATATAAATTTTAATTTTTTTTATTTTATGAAACTAATTTATTTAATTTTTTAAGGTTAATAAAAAAATTAATTTGAAAATAAAGTAATTTTATATAAAATATATTTTTTATTTATCATCAAAATTTATTTAACTGTAATCTTTTAAGGAAATTAAAATATTAATTTATAAATTGGATTATTTTTATTCATGATAAAATTATTTACAATGATACTATACAACATAGTCAACAAAAAGGACTTCTGTAAAATTAACTTTTTTTTTTTTCGTTTGGACTTTGTTCCGAACCTAAGAGCCGAGCGGGGAAATGAATCCCAAAGCAACAAGGACTTCGGTAATGTCTCCTTTCAGCTGCATTAGGAAATTCGTTACTTTACTTTCATCGACGAATAAAAATAAAAAATAAAACTAAAAAAAAGGGGAAGACGAACGGCTTTTCTACCGGCATATTTTGTAAGCTCCGCTAATGAAAGCTTTAAATTAATCATGTCATCGTATTCAAGGAGCAATGAAAACAAGAAAAAATAAGTTGTACAACTATTAATTAATAAAAATTTTTAAAAAAAATTGCAATTGAGTGTTGACCGTAACTTTGTTTAATAGACCGTCATACTTTAAATCACCAACCTCAAGGAAAAAGAAATATAGTTAAAGAAAATCGTGAGTTGTGTTTTAGATTATTAATTAATTAGCTTGTTTTAATAACAATGGTATTTAATTAGTGGGTTTGGTTGTGTATTAAATTTTTTTTTTCTCATTAATTGTCTGGTGGTCCGTAGATTGATGATGGCTGGCAACTGGCAAGGCAGTGAGTTTGCGTGGTTTACGTCACAAATGAATTTTCAATTTATCTAATTTCTGTGTATTAGAATGGGAGAGAGGGGGGATATCACCAAAATATATTGTTCCATGTTTCCATTTATCTAATTATTTGTCGTTTAGCGTCTCAGGCCTCATTAAAAGCTTAAGAATCTACGAATAAAGGTTTTTTAAATAGAATTTGTTTTTTATCTATTGATGGTAATTTTTTTAAATTTAATAAATAATATTAAAATTTTTATATGATTATTTATATATTTTTTTTATTTTTTAAATATATCATAAAAAAATATATATTACTTCATCAATTTTACTCGTGACTTTTAAAAATTTATAAATGAGACAATTTTTCAATTAAATCAAAGACTTACTTAGATAAAGCAAAATGGTTTTGGAAGGGTATGTACGTACGTATCTCCACACAACTCGGGGTTAGGTAATAATTTCGGGGCAAAAGCCTTAAATTTTTAATAATTATATAATAAAATTATCAGAGATTAAATTTTTATCATTGAATTAAAAATATAATATTTTTTTATTAATAAATCACATGATTGTCTATTAAAACTTTGAATTTTTCATTAACAAGGCTGACATGTTTTCTTTGTCTTATGTGGATATATAAGATTGTCAAAAGAAATAAACACTTTTTTTCTAAACAAAATCAAATCAAATACGAATTGTTTAAATATACACAACAAAAATCAAAGAGATATATGTCAATACTCCACAAAAGGGAGTATGGAAAGACAAAAAGACTTCCATGCTTGAATCAGGAATAGACACATGCATAATTACGTAGTACTCCCGATATCTGTATGAGTTCCCATGTTTTGTATGTATAACGACGATAGGAGATGAGGAGAAGGAGAATCCGATATAATCATATGATATACATATAATATAAATATAAAATAATTTTTAAATTAAAATAAAATAAATTATTAATATATTAAAATTTATATGAATAATAAGATCTAATGTCGAATGCCTAAAAGGTTTGTTTTCAAACAATAGATCTTTGCCAATTGCCTATGCCATCCCACTTGCACAATTAACGGGAATTTCATGCTAGAGACTGGAGAAAAGATTTCCATGATTGGTGGTCCACTGGTCCCTTTTGTCATTAATCTTTTCATAATTTAAAATCTCCATTGGGAGAAAAGCTTCAAATGAAAAAAAATAAAAAAATAAAAGAAGGAAAATGCAGAAAATATTTCATAGCATCAAGTTTTAAAGAACAATAAATGTTACATCACATTAAGGCATATATGGTTTATTTTATTTCTTATCCTAGTGTTAGATTATTCGGATTATGATCAAACTAATTAAAAAACATCGATTAAACTTTTAATTCATTTATAATCATTATTAATGTATTAAAAATACACTCTAACCTCAAATATATGAGAAGATGTTTGGTCAACGCATCAAAGGTTTTCTATTAAAATTTATATTTCATTCATTATTAATGTAATATATATTTATACACTGATAATGAATCACGTGATGTCACTTATTAAAAGATATATATATTAATATTTTATTTTTAAAATTTATTAATAAAATATCATTATATAATTCACTAATAACATAAATTTATACACTAATAATATATTAAATATAAACCCTTCTAATTATACACAATAAGTGATGGTGACCCTAGATATTGCTCCATTTACATAATAAATGAAAAAAAAAAAAAAAACATAGTGTAGTCATTTGGGGGAAAACTTCTCTGTATTTTCCATTTTGGGATTCTTAGATATGTCACCCATGCACCGTCCAAGTACCAATGCCAACTTTCTACCTTTCTTTCTTTCTTTTTTATTTTTTCTTTACAAGATGAAGATTAAAAATTATTTTCCCTTTTCTGTGGTAACCAAAATTTCAATGCCATTGAAAGACAAAAAAAAAAAAAAAAAAAAAAAGCGGCTTCTCGGGGCAGATTGCGAACCTTGTTTTGGGCATTTTTAAATAAAAAACAAGTCAATAGATCCATAGTTCCGCACTGGGAAGAGACAATGGAATTTGGTTGAAAATGTACCATAAATTTGTTCGTTAAATGTTAATGCGGTAACGTTCCTCTCGCAGTGTTGCGTAACACAACCCGCTCATAGATTGTCGGCAAAACCATGAGCTTTATTTTACATCGTTTAGTGCAAAACATGGTCAATGAAATTCATTTAATAGTCTTCTTGAATCATATTCGCTTCTTAAAATTTATTACACTTTTTGGTACTACTAATATAATTTAATAAAGAAATGTGGTTAAGATTCTCTCCCCCAATTTTTTTTTTTTATGGATCAATAAAAATATTAAAAAAATTATCGATATTGAAATTTTAATTTAAACCATTAAAACTCACTTTGAATCGATTGAGTTAAATCTCGAGCTTAACCTTCTATTATTCTTTTGTTATCAATTAATTTAATAGAACATGAACATCAATGAACCAATTTGTCAAAATTGGAATAGCGGAGGAAAAAAAAAGGGTAAGCTGGCCGTTTGATTAGTTAAAGAGACCTCAACGATACTCCTTCGCAGATTCTAAGAGTCAGGACTCAACAGGGTAATGAACCTTTCATTAACGTTGGG
>JBBYHL010030492.1:0-10430 GCA_038381835.1 Adansonia madagascariensis
CTCATTCACAGTAAATCTTTTTGCCAAAAATTGTCGAATGCTCACCAATTTTCTAAATCATGAAGTTTTGTCATCCATGGGGACATTCCAACCCTGTTTTTCAAAATTGTCAAAGTAAAAATCTTCCTTTGTCAAAATTATTTATCATCCATGGGGATACTCCAACCTTATCTTTCTGAAGGGATACTCTAACCCTGTCTTTCAATTGCAATTAAATTCTTCTCCTTCTCGGATGTCCATGAATATGTCAAACAAATCTTGTTTAATCAAGAAATCTAGATGCATCTCCAAAATGGTCAATTCGGTTATTCCTAGATAATCGATGCCAATGGTGAGATAAATTCCCATAGTCCACCCATTTTCTTTATCATTACACTGAATGATCCTTGTTACATTATTTCATTTATTGCCTTATTGACATGATTTCTTTGTGATGATTATGTGCATTCATATTTTCAAAATGTTTCCAAGTAAAATCAAAGGTAATGTTCCGCGTGGGTGTCTCTTCAGTGCCTAAAGTGGAACATTCCATTTTCAAAGTAAAATCCAGAGGTCATTTTTATTGAAAATCTCTATATTCCCTAGATCTCCGGGGCATATATGAGATTAAATCTTTTTCATCAAAACCTGGATCATTTCTATAAGATTCACACATTCAAAGAGGGTTATATCGAAATAGTGACAAGTTAAGATCGAAAGAATCAAAACTGAGATAAGACATAGCTAGTACAGTACCGATTTTGGGCATCGCAAAGAGTTTCATACGTCATTGTGCGTAACCAATTCTCGAACCCAAATGACAAATCTTTGCCATTATGTAGACCACGAGATCGATGTTTTGAGTTTCGTAACTCAAAATATAGGTTTCAATAGGCATCCGATCATGCCTAGCCCTAAATGATCGGTGGTGACTCCAAGCATTGGCCATTTTACGATGGTCATCCGAGACCAATAAGATGAGCGATTCATCTTACGGTCCCTTTCACTGTACCATAAGTCAAGAATCCCACATTCTTGTCCTATCACATTGCCAAAGTAAAGTCTCGATCAAGAAGACATTTCCAAGTCAGGAAAGTATTTTAAGTCGTATGCACTCATAGCAGCTTGGTGACTCCACTGGGGACAGTATAGAGAGTTAGGCCAATAACTAGCCATGTCTTTCTAGGTTCTCAGTTCTTTCGCTTTTTGGTTAGTATTTAACCATGACCCTTTTGTCATTTTATCATATAATCTTTTGTTTGACATGATTTTCAGGATTGTCTTATTTTTTGAATAATCATGAGCTTAATAAAAATGGTAATACGAAAGTAAACAAAAGGGTTTGCTCGTTTCCCTGTCACACACTGCGCACTTGCATGTGCATTAGTGTCCCGCCAAACTCCATGGCGTGGTTATAACCCAATCATTGGGAGGAAATGTGCTATTCGCCTTCATGAGTAACCCTTCGCATAGGCATGGCAATAACTTTCTGGATGTAAATTACCTATGTCTCTCGTGAGTAACCCTCCGTATTTGTATAGGGAAATACATCCAACAGATCAAACCCGTTCCGCCAAACCCATGATGGGTTTAGGATCAAGCTCCCTTGACTGTCCTTATCGAACGGAGAAGCAATTCGGATACCTGTTTAGGCATCAACTTAAACCTCATATAGTGAGCCCTACGAGCTAAACCATGTTAAACCATACCGGAATGCTGCTAGAATACCCGGAGAATAAGGTCACTCGGGGAAACATTCCTAACCTTTACTCCTAATCACCATAATTATGTAGGTGACAATGAATATATAATTGTCACCCATATCTATATTTTTATCATTTATCGAGACATGCCATTGTGCTACCCGAACGATTGCTAACCTTTGTATAAATAAGTGATAGTAAACAAAAACCATCGTTCAAAATGTCTTATACTATAAGCCATTATGCTATCTGAGTCATGGCTTAACGTGCTTCCGCGCTAGTGGTGATGAACGGATATTGCTACTGGTCTTTTGTTTTAACAAAATAAAATATAGCATCACTTCACGAAGGGCAGATTCCATCTTGGCATGTTAAAATGCTGTCCATCTTTTGTCTTGGCACCTTGGCTGAGACGTTTGTGTTTTTTTCTTCTCTTCTGATTTTCTTCAATTTTTATTACATTTGTCTTCTATATGTTTCACTAACTCATTTTCTCTTTGTTTGGGTTTTGGTCATGCATCATTTCATCATAACCATCATGACAATCATCATTTTAGGATAATTATTCTGGTTCACTGTTCAGCAAGGGGCATCATTTATGGAGCAATAGCTTATCTCCACTATCGAGTCCTTTAAAAAAGTCAGAACATGGTCAGAAGCTCGCCAATGTCAGGATGGGGATATCTTAAAGTCTGACTACGTCTCAAAAATGCATGAAGAGGTCAACATCGGCTTTCGTCAGAATGATTGTCAGAACTGAAGCACATTTGGGACAATTGGGATAGCAACATCAAAAAAGCCTTCGCTAAAAAGTATAGGGATATAACCTCTTACTTTGAGTTCAGTTGGATGATGGCTTGTTGTGAGTAGCGACACAGTTCTGAAATCCAGCCTACCAATGTTTTACCTTCAACCAACAAGATTTAGTCCCTACCATTGATGAGTACATAGCCCTGCTCAACATAGAAAGGGCTAAGTCAGACTGAATTTACTGCAAGGCTTTAACACCTCCTCCGTTTAAGAAAAGGTTGAGGCAAATTCTTAGAGTCACAGAAGCATGGGTTGATAGTCATGTTAAAGTAAAAGGGAGTAATGAATGCATCTTTTGGGCTAGCTTGAAAAAGGTAATCGTGAATCTTTTTGATCAGAAGAAAGCTCAAGATGTCTATGCTTTGGCAATCTACGAGCTCATTATATTCCCAAAGACTTTGGGTTATGTAGAGGCGGCAGTCATAGATTTCTTTTCTCGCCTATGTTGCAACATCAACCCTGCTTCCACCATCATCGCCGAAACCATCAGCGACCTCAGCTTTTGTAAAAGGATGGGAACAGAAAGGTTTATCGGGTGTGCCCCATTGCTCTAGATATGGCTTCTAGGTCATCTTTGTGTTAGGAAAGAGAGAGTCAGGCAAAATTTCTTCTTCAAGAATAGTCCTCTTTTGACAGCATTAGAGGAAGAATGTCATCAAGGCAAGATAAAAAAGCATTGGGTTAAGGAATTACGAAATGTCAAGGAAGAGGAAATCACATGGAGAGCCCATGGCTGTTCCCTCAGTCGATTGTGTATAGATGTGAAGAATACACTTGTGTGCCGCTCTTGGGACTATAGGGAAATACCAGTTATGCTCCTCTTTTAGTGTTGCGTTAGTTTCAGTGCCAGCAATTCATCCCGTTCCTTGAAGATTTGGGACATTGGAATTCTGAGTACGGGGAGCCCAATTATAAAGTGAAAGTCCAGTTAGCTTTCCAAGCTTGGAAGAAGATCCATTGTATGGAAAGATATTGGAGAGGAAGCCCCACCATGCCTGGATACGAAGAATAGAGACTCCATCGTATCAATGATCCTTTGCCACCACCCAACTTGGGGATACTGCAAATCCCAATAAAAGAACCACCTTCTGAGATTGAGCTACTTAGGAGGGAGTTTGAACGAGAAAAGGCATCCTTTGCCATAAAAATCTCTCAACTTAAGGAGGAAAAAGGCCAGTTAGAGATGAATATCTATCTTAGGAGTGGTGAAATGGATCGAGTTGTTAAAGAAAGGGATCGCTTTAAAGATGACCTTGAGAGCCTAACCAAGGATTATGTGACACTTTAAAAGCTAACAGGTCTTGACGCATTAGCAGGACATCAGTCAAATGGGAAGCGAAAGTTGCCACTCTTAATCACAAACTGAAACAGGGAAAAGAGGAAGTCAGAACCAGCAAAGAAAAGTTCATGAGGGCACGTGCTCTTGCTTCCACCTACCAACAAAAGAATCAAAGACTCGAGGCCCAAATGCAAGATACAAGAGCCACTAGGGTTGAAAATGAAGCCCTTGTTCATAGAATCCGAGATTTAGAATAGTCTCTTCAGGATTATCAAGGTCATATCAATGAACTAATAAAGGCTTCCGAGTAACGCAAACTAGATTAGCAAGTAACAATCGAGCAAGCATGTTTGAACTACCAAGAACAACATCAGCACCTCACTCAACAAGTTCAGATGGCTCAACAAAAGGCAGATTACATGATTAAAGTAGCTCGGTCCATAAGGCAAGACATCACACCTGTTGGAGATCATGAGCAACAACTTTTGGGTTTCCTTGATTGTGTGATTACATAATGTAATCATGTCAGATACTTTCAGATGTAATCATGTGGTAAAAGAAAAACCCTTTTTATGACTCTATGAATGATGTTATTGATGAAGCTATTCCAAGAATTAATTGTCTCCAATCCATATGCATATTTACTTTTACCTTTTTACACTTGCATCAATCATTCATTATCTTAACTCATCATCATATCATGAATGCTCATCAATAAATACATTTAAAAAAGAAGTCTAATACGAGAATTGGGCTATAAAAGTGTAAGGGATTTCGAGAGCAATTAGGAACACAGAACCTTACATCACGCACTGCTACAACACACGATGCCGTAAGCAAATCATGGAGAGTGATCATGAAGAACGTATTAAGCGACTTGAGCTAATGGTCAAGGAATCATAGGACCAGATGCTCTGTCAGCAAAATAAAATTCAAACTTAGATGGCGAGACTTATGGAACTAATGACAGCTTCTATAAGAGAAAAAGGGCAAGCCAGCACTGCTGAAACAAGGAATAATCCTCCCAATGGTGAAAGTCCCCCTGCCAATAATCTAGAACCTGCCCAAAGAGAAACTAGACAAGAACAACGGCCTGCTCCTACACCTATCGCTTAGGCTCCACCAGTCATTTATCTTAATCTTGTTGTGGCAGGTCAATTCATTCCTGGTACTTAAGGGATGAATGCGGGAGTCTCATCAGCAGATCCAATAACCCTTAACCATGAGGAACCGGAGAAAATAGAAGGTTAAAAGTCCACTATGACTGCAGAAGAAGTGAACAAATTCCAACTACTGGAGAAATGCCTCCAAGCTATCGAGGGGAGTGACAAGTTCGGTGCTCTTGATGCACAATCATTCTCTTTGGTGTCCAACCTTGTCATTCCCTCAAAGTTCAAAGTCCCAGAGTTTGAAAAATTCAATGGAACCACCAACCCTTCTGTCCATGCTCGAATGTACCAATGAAAGATGGTTTGGTACGAGAAAGATGAAAAGCTCTTTATCCATTGCTTCCAGCATAGCCTCATTGGGGCAGCAGCTCGATGGTATATCGAGCTAGACAATGTGAAGATCTAATCATGGGCTGATTTGGCAAAAGCCTTTCTGAATCAATACCAGCACGTGTTAGATTAGGCACCATATCGACTTTCTTTGATCAATTTTGAGAAAAAATCCACTAAAAGCTTTAGGCAATATGCCCAAAGGTAGAGAAAGGAAGTAGCCCTAGTCCAGCCTCCCCTTATAGAAAAAGAGATGACAGTCACTTTCATCCACACCTTACATGCCCTTTATTACGAGAAGCTCGTAGGAAATGCTATAGTAAATTTGTTAACCTTGTCCTCTATGGGAAAATGATTGACGCAGCCATTAAGAGTGGTAGAATGTTGGTCGGGGAAATGTCTGGATCAGGCAAAAAGCCTGTGGCCAGTAAAAAGAAGGAAGGAGAGGCCAATGCTATAAGTTATGCTAGCTCATCTTAGCCGAAACGATGTCAAACACCTAACCCTCACTACCCAAGCACACTGTATTCTCGCCCTATCACCATACCCCCTCAGCTAATTAATGCCATAACCTACAACCTATCATTCGCAATCTCATCCAACCCACCACAAAGCTATCCTCCATAAGTTCACCAAAGTACCAATTAAGCAACCAATAATGCACTTGGCAACCGAGGTACAAATCAACAAAGATAACATTTTGATCCTATCCCTATGACCTATAAAGAGCTCTACTAGACCTTGCTTCAAAATCATTTAATGGCCCTAATCTATGTCCCAGAAAAGAAGCCGCCCTACCTGCCATGGTACAACCCTAACGCCCACTGTGAATACCATGTCGGGGCAGCAGGGTATGACACTGAAAACTGTATATCTTTCAAGCAAAATGTACAAAATCTAATTAACTCAAAAGTCTTGCAGTTTGGGATGATCCACGGACCAAATGTTGCTGCTAATCCTTTACCAAACTATACTGAGCCAGCTGTAAACATGATCGACATTAAGAATAAACATGAAGTAAAGGCAAGCATAGAGGATGTAAGGATGCCAATGCTCTTGGTTTGGCAAATATTGATTCAGGTTGGGTTACTCAAAGCAACAGAAAAATTGGAAGATAATCCTGATAATTTTTGTGACTTTCATACAGTTATAGGTCATACCCTACAAACATGTAAGGAGTTCAGGTCCATGGTTCAAAGAATGATGAATGAAGGCCAAATAGAATTCTATTATGAGATCACACCTGCTGCTGAATCTATCAATATGATAGGAGATGAAACCACGAAGCCACCTTATGGGAGAAATCCATCGCTCATTCTTTATGGCAAGTTAAGTTCTAAGGTCAGTTCTTCAACACCTACACCAAAATTGGTTGTAAAAGTACCTAAACCATTCCCGTATAAGAGCAACAAAGCTGTTCCATGGAAATACGAGAATCAAGTAGTGATGATCGAAGAACTAACTCTCGCAACTGCTGTAATGGAACTATTAAGAGTTAGTCATCTAACTCATAGCGGTAGGTGTTACACTCCTCTAGCTCAAGAAAAATAGAAGGTTGATGCATCTTCAAGCACCAGTACCACTCAAATCCAAGCAAAGAATTTTGAGACTGAAAAAGTCAAGGAAGTAGTGAATGAAAGAGAAGCCACGAAGTTTCTCAAGTTCATTAAGCACAGTGAATACTGCATTGTGGATCAGTTAAGCAAGCAACCCGCCAAAATTTTTGTGCTATCTCAGCTTCTTAATTCAGAGGTCCATCGAAATGCATTACTGAAGGTGCTAAACGAAGCATATGTGCCCTCAAACATCCCTGTGGACAAGTTGGATTGGTTAGTGAACAACATCATGGCCGATAATTACATTTCTTTCACTGATGATGAGATCCCACCCTGAGGTAGGGGCAGTTATAAGGCTTTACATATCACCACCCATTGTAAGGGACGCATTTTGCCTAAAGTACTTATAAACAATGGGTCAGCCCTCAATGTCATGCCTATGACTACATTAAGCAAACTCCCTGTCGATCAGTCTAACATCAAAAGTAGTTAACCATAGTTCGAGCTTTTCATGGAACATGTCGCAGAGTAATTGAAAATATCACAATTCAGCTCCAAATAGGCCCATGTACATATGAAGTGGACTTTCAAGTTATAGATATTAATCCTTCTTACAACTACCTATTGGGAAGACCATGGATACACTCTGTCGAAGCCATCCCGTCCTCTCTCCATCAGGAGCTCAAATTTATGATAGATGACAAAGTAGTCACCATTGGAGCAAAAGAAGAAATGACTGCCACTGCTTTCACTGAGGATATCTACATAGAGCCTAATAAAGATGTACCGAATTCATTGTTTCAATCCTTCGAGTTTGTCAATGCAACATTTGTGAGAGAAAGATTGCCAATAGTCAAACCCCATCTATCAAAGAGTACCCATTCGGGTTTAAAAATGACTGTTGGCAAAGGTTCCCATGCTGGAAAAGGGCTTGGCAAAAATTTGCAAGGGATGGCCTGAGCCTTACAGGTCACCACTCAAGCCAACAAAGGAGGTTTAGGATTTAAGGCCAATGCGCACTCAAGAAAGTAGCAAGAAAAGAAGACCTACAACCAGGAGATGACATGATCCTTAGGTCAAGGGAAGAGTCAAAGCCAACAATGTTTCCATCTCTCCATGAGAGATTTCATTCGAAAAGATGAATTGATCCAAGCCAATCGAAAGAGCAAAAGGCCAAAGATGTCTTAGTCATCCTAAATAGAGCATTTAACAACCTCTATCTCCAAGATACCGAGCCATAAAACTTATGTCCTTCCACTAGGATCGGATTTTGATAACGGGTCATAATAGAAGCCCCTGCACTTTTTGTGTCCCTTTCACATAATGTCAAGAAATGAAAACCTACCTGTCCTCACCCAAGGGCAAATGGGTGTCCTATGTAAGGGGCATTTTTATCAAGCATTATCAATAAAATGACTTTTGCATATATCATTCCATATTGTGTATAACTTTTCAACCTTTTTGTCTCCATTACACTTTTGCCTTCATTTTTATCCAAATCCCTTAGTTGTATGTATGCCTTTCGCAATGTTTGTTTCTTTGCCTTTTTAGGTGTCCTGACTATAGTGACATGGATGTGTTCGATGGGTCTTTGAAGATTGATTTTGAACAATCAATTAGCACTAGTGAAGTCAATCAAGAAGAAGATTTCAAAGAAAACTTTGTACCACCAGATCTTTTACGATTAGTTGAGCAAAAGGAAAAGCAGATCATGCCCCATAAAGACCTAATGAAAGTAATAAATCTAGGTACTCAAGAGGACCGAAAAGTGGTTAAAATCAAAACCTCAATAACTTGACAATTAGGGCCAAGCTAATAGATCTACTCTAGGAGTATCGAGATGTATTCGCTTGGTCATATCAAGACATGCTAGGACTAGACACTGATATAGTGGTCCATAAGCTTCCCATCAAGCCTGGATGCAAACCAATTCGACAAAAGTTAAGGAGGATAAGCCGAAAATGCTCCTCAAAATTAAAGAGGAAGTCAAGAAGCAGTTTGATGCAGGGTTTATTGGAGTAGCTGAATATCTAGAATGGGTTGCCAATATAGTCCCAGTCCCAAAGAAAGATGGCAAGGTACGAATGTGTGTTGATTATTGGGATCTAAATCGAGCTAGTCCTAAGGATAACTTTTTGCTACCCCATATTGACACTTTGGTAGACAACACGGCTAAGAATTCTCTGTTCTCTTTCATGAACGATTCTCAGGCTACAACCAGATTAAGATGGCACCCGAAGACATGGAGAAAATAATTTTTATAACTATGTGAGGGATATTTTTGCTATAATGTCATGCCCTTCGGACTTAAAAATGCTGGGGTAACCTATCAACGGGCCATGGTAGCCCTATTCCATGACATGATGCATAAAGAAATTGAGGTCTACGTTGATGACATGATTGCCAAGTTAATGAAAGAAGACGAGCATGTCATAGACCTTCAAAAATTTTTTGAACGGCTACAAAAATTTCAACTCAAATTGAATCTTGCCAAGTGTACCTTCGAAGTCATTTCAGGTAAGCTTTTAGGCTTTACAGTCAGCAAAAAAGGGATCGAAGTTGACCCGGACAAAGTCAAAGCCATTTAAGATATGCCACCACCTCAAACCCAAAAGGAAGTGAGAAGCTTTTTAAGGAGACTGAACTACGTTGCTAGATTCATATCCCAGCTTACTGACAAATGTGACCATATCTTTCGGCTCCTTCACAAACAAAATCCAAGAGAGTGGAATGAGGCATGTCAAGAAGCCTTTGATAAAGTTAAGCATTTTTTGTCAAGCCTACCAGTATTGGTGCCGTCGGTGCCCAGTCGACCTTTAATCCTTTACTTAGTGGGTTGTGTATTAGGACAGCATGACGAGTCAGGAAAGAAGGAACAAGCAATCTACTACTTAAGCAAAAAGTTTACGGAATGCGAGTGCAATTACTCCGCAGTTGAGAAGTTATGCTGTGCTTTAGTATGGACAGCCAAAAGACTTGGGTAGTACATGTTGTATCACACTACGTGGTTGATCGCAAGGCTTGATCCTATCAAGTATCTATGCGAAGCCTCTGCACTGTCAGGAAGGCTAGCTAGATGGCAAGTCCTACTTTCTGAATAAGACATTGCCTATGTTAGTCAAAAGGCCATCAAAGGTAGTGCAATAGCTGACTTTTTGGCAAGTCGAGTGGCAAATGACTATGAACCCTTAAATTTTGACTTCCCAGATGAAGATCTATTATGCATTTCTGAGAATGAAGATGCCTCTAACCAAGATCAATCCTGGAAGATTTATTTCGATGGAGCATCAAACACTTAAGGACGTAGAATTAGGGTAATATTGATGTCACCCGATGGAAGCCATTATCCATTCATAGCAAGACTAAATTTTGACTGCATGAATAATATCGCAGAATATGAAGCTTGTGTCATGGGGCTTCAAGTAGCCATCGAGAGGAATATCAAGATATTATGGGTGTTCGGTGATAAGGCCTTAGTCATCTACCGATTGAAGGGAGAGTGGTAAACTCGCGATGCCAAGCTGATGCAGTATGGGAAGCTGATAGCAAAACTCAAGAAAGAATTTGATGATATTAGTTTTTGACACTTACCTCGAGAAGAGAA
>JBBYHL010030584.1:0-10424 GCA_038381835.1 Adansonia madagascariensis
TCCTACACCCTAGCCAATATCCTAACAAATAACATAAAACGTGCGTTGTCTTTCTATTTTGTCGAATATCTTTGGTTTGATTAGTGTACCAAAGGTTCCCTGTTTTTCAATCATGTTTGGAGAGTGATTGTTTTCACAATACCAAAACTTGATATACCCCACCGTACTAGAGAGTCAAAAGCAACAAATCTAAGATGTTTAAATTCAAAATTTAATTTAATAAATTTATATAATTATTTTTAAAAAATAATATTTAATAAATTTAAATTTAAATTTTAATATATATGACGTTTTTTATCTTTAAACTGTGATATTTATTGTACTAAAAAAATTCTATTTAAAATTATATAATTTATACATCATACTTTTTTATCAGATAATGAAAGAAGGTAATTTTTTTTTTGGAAATAACAAAAGATTATACTGTTGTTTTCATGTTTTAAAACAGCATCATAATTGATGTCATTGGATAACATTATTTAAAGCCAATTTGCATTGGATGACCATTGCATGTGCCACTATGTTCCCTAATTAATAGTACACTTTGTCAGGACTGCCATAAAGTTAGTACCTAATCTTTTCTTATGCATTATCCTAGAACCAACTCTCCATTTAAGAAGCAATTATCACCCTTATAAAGCTTATATATCATAATTCATAGGTGTGCCAGATTGAAAGGCAAAAGACATGGTGACATAATGATATCAAACAATACTATCATCACCTTTATTCTTTGATGGCATTAACGACTTTAACAAGATTGTCAGGTTACACACTGATTATGGGAAGAAGTGATCAGGGAAAATGTAGGAAAAAGAAAAGGGAAAATTAGATGTGAGCAATAATGGACAAAGGTAGCTTCAAAAAATGGATTAAAAAATGCTAGGTTATGCATCTTGTGGCTTACAAATCCATGTGTTATTCTGTTTGATGGGTGGTCGATACCTTGGTCCATCTAATTAGGTATAATAATTCGTATATTTATATTATTTTTTTTATGTTATAAATGTTATATAAATTTTGAAACATTAATAATTGTGTTATATAGCTTTAACACATTTACGTATCATGTTGTATTCATGTTGTCTCGTATTTTAGTTTATATTTTTATTTTTTATATTATATTTGTATTGTGTAATCGTAATATGTCCAAATTTATCATGTTTAAATTCTAATTTCAAACCCGAGATGCAGTTAAATGAAATCGTATTTAGATCAATTTGGCATATATAGTAGTCTAACTATTTTCTCATATATATAAATCATCTTTGTCGTCAAATTTCAAGAACCCTGTTATACCCGTAAAAGATCGTTGGGGTATTCTAGTACTCGGACCACTTATATGTTTTGTATGTAAAGATAAGAGTTTGGGTAAAAAAGGATATTCTCCTGATACTCTTCACTTATTATTTTATATTATCTTCTAATTTATTGAGAAAAATTGATTCAAGTCGCAATGGACAAAAACTTTGACCTTTTCTTTCATTCCTTTCGTATTATCTTTTGATTATTTCTTTAGACTAACATAAAAAAGCTTTTGACATTCTTCGGTGCATGTTCCTTTCACATATGAGCTCTTTTATTGTATTTTGGACTCACTCAAATTTTGATTTATGTCCCCAATAATTTCAACAGCAAGCCTAACCCCCCCTCTAAAATTTGCAATAAGAGCCGCCCTCCAAACTATGTTCAAAGAGGGCATAGCATAGCAGTTTGACCAGTAGGTAGCCAATAATTTTGGTCTAGTCTAATTGCAACAGTAGGACATAAAATGCACCCTAATCCTAACTAAAAGTTTAGTATTTTGAATTCAAAATTTAATGTAATTGATTTATATAATTATTTTTAAAGAGGTAATATTTAATTGATTTAAGGTTTAAAATTTAATATTTATAATTATTTTTATTTTTAAGCTGTATTTTTTTATATAAAAAAATTTAAAATTTAAAATTTAAAATTAAATTAAATTTATATAATTATTTTTAAAAAATAATATTAAATAAATTTGAGTATTTAAATTTTAATATATAATTTTTTTTTAATTTTTAAACTACGACCTTCTTTATATATCTAAACTTACTATTTTGATAGGTTTTAATTAACTAAATTAATTCCAAAAGAAACGTTTTCCATTGGGTTAAGAAGGAAGCAAATTCTTTGGGGATGAAAATGTTGAATGAAGGGAAACGTGTTGTTTGCATGTGTAATATTTATGATTGGATTCAGAAAGAATATTTTACGTGCTTCGAGAAATATTTGGTATATCATCAATTACATTATAAACCACAAAAAAAAAAAAAAACTCTTATAATTATCAACGGTAATGACAAATAACGTGACTGAATAGTGATCTCCTCTCCTTCTCTTCCTCCAATGTCGCATTGGTTTTTTTTTTTTTTTCTAACTTTTATCATTAAAATTTGAGGTGATTCATTTAGTATTTTTTAATAATAATATTTAATTTAAAAATTAATTTATAAAGTTTATAATTTTTTTTTATTTTCATAATGCTACCTCGTTTATACTTAAAAAGCTACACATCAATAGAAATGGAAGTGAAAGAAACATAAATCAATGGTTGGGAATATTGGCATGGAAGTTTGAAAGATGCGAGGGAAAAAAAATGCGTGAAACAGATGATTCCATCGTTCCAAGAAAGGATCCTATGGGGAAAAAAAAACCAAAAGGCAATTTTAAATACTATACATCTACGCAATGTGAACTCATTTCATCCGGCAAAATGCCCCCCACCCACCCGGCCCCCAGCGGCAGTAAGACAGATTTTATGGCGTTTTTGAAATCTGACCCTCCGTAGTCCGCGTGATCAAACATATGTGTCCCCGCCTTGACCCTAGAAGTATTCAAGGCACTGTTTGAATTTTTTTATGCTCAAATTACGTATGATTTAAATGAAATTTTAAAATTTATTTTATTATGTAAAATATATTATATTAATTTTTATAATTAAATTTGATTAAATAAATTAAAATAATAAAAATTTTATTTTAAATCCGAATTAATTTGGATTGGACCTACTGCCAGGCGAGTGATTAGTCCTATTGGACATCCATTTTTCCCTTTTATAGAGGCAAACAGAAATATTTTTTTTTTCATGAATATTAAAAAGAAGGTTTGATTTTTATATATTTAATATTATAAATTTAAAAAGTTTTTAATACTAATTTATTGTACAGTTTATTATTGAAACTAAAAAAAATAAATTAAAAATATAGAAAAACTAAGAATATAAAATATTTAAAAAATAAAAATTTCATTTTGAGACATTAAAAAATATATATTTTTAGAACTAATTTTAACAAAATCAACACAATTTAAAATTTTATTTTTAATGGTATATATGAAAGAAAATGAAATTAAATTATGGTTTCAAATTGAAAGACAATTTTTTTTTGGTAGTGTTTTCTTCTGTACTTTTACACAATAAACTAATAAAGTTTGATTCTTTATTTATTTATATAATTTATAGCTCCTCTGATTGAGGAAATAGTGGCCCGGTAAATTTTTTAGGGTTTCAACGTGGTGGGCTATCATTCATCCTTGGATCACTAATAATTCACCGTTTTTAAGTTCCCAAAGTCATTTACCAATTCTTTTCCTTACGTACTCCTTTCACTTAAAACATTTTGAATTTTCTATTTCTCCGTATGATAGCATTTACTAAGAAAATGACCAAAAATACAAATTTTTTTTTAAAATTTTTTTGGCAATTTCGAGAAGTCTGTAGTTGGCTCAAATTAAAGACACGTAAATAAGAGGTTGTTTGTTTGGAGGTACATTAATTCGAAAAATGACCACACGTTCTTTTGAAATTTAGTTCCTAAATATTCCAAGGCATATAGTGAAGTGGTACAACGTTGTCCAGCCATACTGTTTGGCTATTTGCATTTACAATTTTGCATTACCTAGCTTTGGCGACCAAAATTCAAAAGTTGCCCGTTTTTTGTCAAATATTCCAACTCCCCTTCTCCTAACCCTGTCCATTTCAACAGAAAATAAAAATAAAATAAAATAAAATAAAAAATCAATGACGTATGACCACGGTAAATAAAATTATTGGCCGGACGTAAACGTATACATGATTAACTCTTGAATATAAGTTTTTTTAATTTAATTTGATACGAATTATTATTTAATATAAAAATTTTATTTATATTTAATTATAAAATATAAAAATATTAATATAAAAAATTATTTTTTAAAATTTTTATTAATATTTTAATAATAATTTAAGTTTTCAAGTTTGATTCTAACATGTAAATATAAATAAAATAAATTTAAAAATCATTACGATGATGTTATTTAGAAATTATATGTACTTTTATCATTAATTTATATTAAATTTAAAATTTAAATAATCAAATACAACTACAAAGAATTGATACAGAATAGCAAATTACCAATATATTTCTTCTAAGCATAATTATTATTATAATTAATTAATTAATTATTGTGGTTTTTTCTTTTTATTATTTCTTAAAAAATCCCACCCGTGATATGGAATAGGATATTATTAATATAATAAATATGTTCTTTCTTTTATATTTCTTCCTTTATTGTCCTCCTTTTCTTAGCCATCAAAGTGAGTGTTTTTTTTTTTTTTTTTAACTTACTCTGTATCTAGACAGGAAACTTATTTCAACAAGCTTTAGTTGTTTATATGTTACTGATCATTTCTGTACCTACTTTCCTCTGGTTTTTGAGCTGCATAGCTGCTCAAAAACACCATCTTTTAGGTCTTTAACTATTGAAATTTTTAGTCGTTTTTTTTTTTGGCAGAAAATGTTGGTTTTGAGCTCTGGTTTGTTTTCTGTTAAGGGAAACATGAGCAATAGTAAGATAAACCCATCTGGGTTTTGCTCTTTTGGGATCAAAGAATCATGAACTTTGAGCTCTAACACATGCTTTTGTTGATTTTTTTTTTTGGTTGCTATATTTGACAACCAAAGATATTTCTATGATTTTATTGATGCCTGTCGAAGCATGTGTTTGGGTGAATGAAGAACACAAACAATTAGAGTAACAGTCAATTTGCATCTGATCTGATTGGCTGTGATATAATATATATAGCTAGTTTTTAAATATAGATATCTTTGAAATGGCTACTGGGTTTCAAAATCAAGAGAGAGTGTTAAAGAACCTGAGGAAACAGCTTGCTCTTGCCGTGAGAAACATCCAGTGGACTTACGCAATTTTCTGGTCCATTTCAGCTAGGCAGCCAGGGTACAAAATGTTCCATTTCTGCCTCATCTTTCTTTTTCTATCAGCATCTTCAGCTCTAGCTTTTTGAAGTACAACTGGTATTCTGTAAAGTTTGACCCTTTTATCGACTATTCTAATCACAGTTATCAATGTGAAACACTTCAGGGTCTTGGAGTGGGGTGAAGGTTATTATAATGGAGATATAAAGACAAGGAAAACAGTTCAAGCTGTAGAGCTCAATGCTGATGAACTAAGTTTGCAGAGAAGTGAGCAACTGAGGGAACTTTATGAGTCACTGTCGGCTGGTGATAATAGCCCTCAGGCTAGAAGACCTTCAGCAGCTTTATCTCCCGAAGATCTCACTGATACTGAGTGGTATTACTTAGTTTGTATGTCATTTGTATTCAACATTGGCCAAGGGTAAAATCTTTCTTCCATTGTTTTTGATTGTTGTCTGATCTTCAAACTTAAAACATCAATGTTTTTTTGATTGTTAATTCTTGCTTTAAATTGTTGTTTCTTTAGGTTGCCGGGAAGAACATTGGCAAGTGGTCAGCCTATTTGGCTTTGCAATGCTCATCAAGCAGAGAGCAAAGTGTTCAGTCGTTCACTGCTAGCAAAGGTAAGCTGCCTGCCTGTGCTTGAATTTTGGCTGAATTTCAAGATTAGTTAAATACTCTCAGAAATGACAGTTTTGGTTTTATTTTTTCATGGCTGGAAATTCTTGGCATCTGGCTCTCTTAGAGTGCATCTATTCAGGTATTAATCCAGTTTCTCGATTGTCCCTAATTTATTTTCATTTTTCAACATTAAAAAGAGGTCTCATGTACAGAGCCTTTAAGTTTTAAGATAGTGGTAATGATTCAGACAAATTTTTTTCCAAGTGGCTGGTTTGATAATTTTACTGCACGTTGAAACATAATATCTGCGACAAAGAAAGCCGAAACCGCAAAAGAAAAGGGCTAGAATTATCAGATTTATGCAAGTGTTTCTGAATGAAAATCCTTGTACCTGTTTTGATTTCAGACTGTAGTATGCTTTCCATTTCCAAGAGGTGTGATTGAGCTTGGTGTTACAGATTTGGTGGTAATTTTCTGCCATACTTATTTATTTGTTTATTGTTAATTGAAAAAATTTTGCTTTCAATGCAGTTTTTATTTCAGTTTTCAAGTCAAGTTGTTTTATTATTGGTTGCTTTTCTGTAGGTATTGGAAGACCTCAGCCTCATTCAGAGCATTAAAACTTCGTTCTTGGATACTCCTCCAGAGCCAGTTGTTTCTAATATATCCATTCCTGTTGATGGAATTACAGGAAATGACAAGGATCTTGCTTGTCCAGCTCTTGATCCTTTGATCATCGACACCAAATTGAGTCGAATGGCTTCCCCGACTGGCAGTTCAGATTCGGATGGTTTTGAGCCTAACCAGCCAGCAGAAGGTTCATTCATGGTTGAAGGGATCAATGATGGAGCTTCTCAGGTGCAAAGTAGGCAATTCATGGATGAGGACTTCAGCAATTGTGTCCACCATTCCTTGAACTCCAGTGACTGCATATCTCAAACCTTTGTGAATAACCATTTTCCTCTTTGTCAGGGAGACAATGACAATGGTTTACAAGATGTTCAACAGTGCCATGATCAGACAAAACTGAACTCTTTGGATTTTCGAGCTGATGATCTGCACTACCAAAAGGTTCTCTCAGCCCTTTTAAAGAGCTCGAACCAGTTCCCACACTTTCGAAACTCTAACCAGGAATCCAGCTTTGTCAGCTGGAAGAAAAACGGCTTGATGAAGTCTCAGAAAGCAAGCAATGAAACCCCTCAAAAGTTACTGAAAAAGATATTGTTTGAAGTTCATCTGATGCATGATAAAGGATTGCTTGAATCACCAGAAGATAATGGTGTTAGAGATGCAGCTTGGCGACCCGAGGCTGATGATATTTGCGGTAACCATGTATTGTCAGAGAGGAGGCGAAGGGAAAAACTAAACCAACGTTTCATGATTCTCAAATCACTGGTCCCTTCAAATAGCAAGGTAATTAAACCTATATTACTCAGGACTCATGTGTGAGTGTCAGATATAGGTATATGTATGACAGAAGTTTGTTCAATTCAAGTTTTTCCATATATTTGAAGGGTTCTTAGAGGGTCATATCTTATCTTTATAACCGTGTCCGAAAATGTCTCAGACGCAAGTACTTCAAGAAAATAAATGAAAAAACGGAATTAGTTAAATTGTAAAATGACCATTACTCAATGAACTGGCTTTCTTCATGCAGGCTGATAAAGTTTCGATACTAGATGATACAATAAAGTACCTACAAGACCTCGAGGGAAGGGTTGAAGAGTTGGAATCTTGCAGAGAATTAATGGAGTTAGGGGCAAGAACGAAAAGAAAACGTCAGGACCGTGTTGAGCGAACATCTGATAACTATGGCAATAACAAATTCACCAACCGAAACAAGTCATCCATGAATAAAAGGAAACCCTGTGACATCGATGAAGCAGAGCTGGAGATTGACTATGTTGCATCTAAAGATGGTTCATCTGATACCATAACTGTCAGTATGAACAAGAGGGATAATTTTCTTCTAATCGAGTTCAAGTGTCCATGGCGAGATGGGATTTTGCTTGAGACAATGGATGCATTAAGCATTCTCAATTTGGATTGCCACTCAGTTCAGTCATCTACCACTGAAGGGATTCTCTCCCTGACTATAAAATCCAAGGTAAGACTTTTACTTCGGACTCAATTGTGTGTAAGATACAGGCATATTTAATTTTTTTTTAAAGTTTTTTGTATGTATTTAGAGGGTTTTTGGAGGTATCTACCAAATTTGTTGAACCATCTCAGATGATTAACTCCAAACGAAGTATCTTTTGCTTATTGCAGTGCAAAGGATCAACTGTTACATCAGCAAGGACGATCAAGCAAGCATTGCGAAGAGTAGCTTGGAAGTGTTGAAGCATATCTTCTTTACCAACAGATCATATAGGGTAATTTGATCTTAGATTAGCCAGCATCTTTTGCAAAATCCATGTCGTTGAAGGTTCCGTAGATGATAGGGTACCATAAACAAAAAGGTTTTTCCTCCATGTAAGCTAGGTTAGCTAAATAAAGGGGAATAAACCAAGTTTGGAGCCATGTAATTTTCTTTAAAATCTAAAGCAACTCAAATAATTTTGATCATAGGTCGATTTAAAATTATTTATTTTTTAAAAAATTTTAAATTAATTTAAATTTATAAAAATTTTATTTAAAATTTAATTTGAATTAAAAAAATTATTAAATCAAACAAATAATCAGAAGGACCTCTTTACTTAATTTTTCACCTTGCACAACAACTAAAAGAAAAGAAATCAATATTCAAGCCTTACTATTTGGAAAACTTAAGTGGGATATCCAATGAACAAAGGACAACAAATTAATCTAGAACATCTATAAAGGCAAATAAATCCTCGCACTGAAAATAACACCACACCTTTCAATCCCCATTTACCTAACAATATCAGCTTTTTCGTATAAACTGTGACGGGAAAGGGACGTTAAGCATATCATCTCACAGGCATGATTCGGTTACCTTGCTGAAAAGAATTTAAAAAAAAAAAAAATGTTGCTAAGAACAGTAGCAAAATTAAATCCAAGTTTAACTATTTAATTTACACAATTATTTTTAAGATTGGAATGTAATGTTGCTTTGGTGTAAACAAGTGCAGCTTGGTTTAATCCAATACTGATATCTCTTTGGCCAAGGAACTGTAGTGTTTATAGCTTCACTGCTTTTAAGCAAAAGTAATAAAAGGACTGATTTGGGTAGTCAGAAAGGTCCAAAAAGAGGTGAGTGTTTCAATGAATAAATGCAAGAAAAAAGGCTGATAAAGTTTGCTAAGATATGGCAAATTTTAGGATCTGGTAAATCATAGAAGAACACCCATGATATACACAAATATAAATATATATATATATATATATGAGACAATTATTACAGGGTTTTTGACTAAAACTATAAAGAAGAGAAATTAGCAAAGCTCAAAAAAAAAATCGTAACAACCTCTTTTCTCTTTTAAAAAAAAACCTCATTTTATATTTAAAATTTTTTTTATCAAATTAAATCATCAATTCGGATTGTTAACCTATAAGGGTAACACACTTTAATTCGTGAGAAAAAAATATCAATTATGTCCGTTTTCCATTTTATTCTCAAAGAAACAAAAAAAAAAAAAAAAAAATCCAGCATTTTGCGCGTTTTAAGTCTAAAATAGGTTGAATTGCAATGGAAGTGTGGGCCTTGAAATGAAGCCTCATTTATGGCGTTGTTCGTCACGATGACTGATTTGATTGCCAATTTGTCATAATTCCCCTCAAAGTTCCACAAATATACATATCAAACAAAAGTTTGCATCTCATCATTTGGTTTTGCGGTTAGTCAGTCTTAATCACAAAATAAAAAGATCGGCAAACTTCTTGTCTTGACTTGTAATAAGAAACAAAGATTCCAATGGATATTTTTAAGAAAAAAAGAAGCTTCATTTTTCCCCATGAAGCATTCGGATAACAAGTTGGGGCAGCTTGATGAAATACACAGCTATATCGACCAAATATGGTCGAGAATGGACCCCAAAAAGTAAATTCTGGATAGCGTTAGTATATGAAAGTTGAAACTAATAAAAAATTAAATAAAAGATTTAAAACGTATATTAATGTCATTTTGTTAAAAATTTTTATTAGTCTCTATCATATTATCTAATAAATTTTCAAAAGGATTACAAGTGATAAAGTTTGAGAATATATTGAAACTCAATAATTAACTACGTTTTACATTAATAAAATCAATTCACTAAATATTTACGGGGTGTAAGAACAGAAAAATTTAATTTTAGTTGTAAAAAACTTGTAGCATTTTTTTCTATTGTTTCATATTTTAGTTATTCAACTTCAATTTTGTTCTTTAATTTGATTTAAATATTTTACAGGAGACACAAACTTTTAATTATTAATCAATAATTAAAAAAAAAACTTTTGATTAAATTAGATATAAAAGAGAGAATGTATTTGCATGTTTTGATATATGATGACGGACCAAACTTGAGCTTGGTAATACTACATGCCAACTAATAGAATGGTTAGTGATTTGAGGTCCGATGAGCGGAATTATCCGAATAAAGAGCCATGGACCATGGTGGCTGAGGAGCGAATGGGGTTTGT
>JBBYHL010030594.1:0-10424 GCA_038381835.1 Adansonia madagascariensis
TACAAATAGACATTATTCTAATAAGACATTCTTATCTTTATTGCCATATTAAGATATTTCTAATTAGATTTCATAAACCTAATTTCTGTATTAAATTATTCCTAATTGGACTTATTCAATTAAATTCTTCTCATTATGCCTTTATTTAATTAAGTCGTACTTAATTAAATCTTGGTTTTAATCTAGTATATCATTATGTGTGACCCATTAGACGTCCATCATAATGATAATAAATATAAATAACCAATTAAGTGTATTTATATTTATAGACTAAGACTAGCCTCTAGCAAGGCATCATAGCCACCTGATATGCAAGAAGAGTCAATATGACCTCTTCAAGAAGCCTTTTAGTGTACTTCGGTTATTTCACCAAATATCCTGAAAAGACCATGGCCATGGTGCAGTGTCTACGCATGTATCAATCTAGATTAATTCCTCTATCTTTAGGTTAACCTCATGAATTTAGAGAGATAATTTCTCCCAATTCATCATGCATTGGCCAACGGCTTCATCAAGTTAACCAAAGCCAAGAACATATGAGATATGTCTTTAATGTCACTCCTAGTGGTGAATCCTCTCTAGATCACTTATTCACTCACCATATGATCCATGTCATATCCAATGTACCCTACCTTAAACATCCATCTATTTTGAACCCATTTCGGATAAATCAAAATATGACACTCCTCATATGAGATGACCTAGTAGTACAAGTCTGAAGACTAATATACACGACTGCCTCCTAAGAACATATTCTATAGACACTTAAGTGACTTATACCAAATAGAGTTCTCATACGGGCCATGTTTAGTGAGCTTGTTTCCACAAGGCAAGCACCAATAGTTATGCCAAAATATATCTATACTTCAACTTCTGTGAGATAAAAGAGTTGCATATGTCAAATGAATGAAGGCTTAGCATTTTCCAGTTTTTGTACATTGTCAATGCCCTATCTTGACAATACAATGACTATGAACGCTTTTAGAAACATGACTTTGATGCATAAGGATCTCATCGTCATAACTCATTACTAACTTTGAAAGGCCATTATGTTTCATGGGCTTTATCCAATTAATGTTTACATGATTATCAATCATGCTACTAACATGAAGGAAAACCTTGAATCACTAACAAAAATGATTAGTTTGCATTATTAACTTATATGTGCTGCATCTGATTAGCTCTAAGGCATATAAAAACATCTTCCATTTGCACTAAGCCAATTGCTAATGCATCTAATGTGAACTCCTTCGATTAGCAGTCGTGCCTCAACTTGGACAAAGCTTTAGTATAATTGTGAAAAAATGTTTTGGTCATCATCAAAGTCATTAGCTATTCGGATCACTTCAAAACCCAAAATCTTATCATATGGCTTAGTTGTTACTTTAACAACTATTAAAAATATTTTATTATCTTGCAAGGTAATAATCCAAATATAACTCCTTTTATGAGCCTAAACAAAAAAGTTTGTTTATGACTTTTAGGGTATAAACATGAATCATCTCTTGTTCGGAGCACTTTCCAAATGATTGCATTTTTAACATCATGGCTATTTACCACTAAGTCAAATTATGATCTTTAACTTTTAAAGAATCATAAATGCCTCCCACTAAATCCAACATGCGTAGATTTAAGGGAGTTGGATTCAAAAACTATTTTGAATCCTATAAGTTATAGGATATTTAGTATTCTTAATACTATTGCAAGTGTATGTTTGAGAATAGCGAGACCATAACTTAGAACAAATTCTATGATTACTAATTTATTCAATAAGGATTGAATCTAAGCTAGGCATCCAATGCTAGCAGTCATTCTTAATTAGCATGCAAATGCCAAAATAAACAATTTTTGTTTATGAATAAATCATGATTATGTTTCAAAAACATCAATTAAGAAGCCAAACTTTGACCAATATCAACAAGGTTGCCTTTATCTATAGTCTATCTTCACTACTCCCTTCCTTTGGGCCTCACAATATATTATACATATTTAAACACCAACTTATGTGTATCATATACTAAGAAAAGTGAATTAATTTTGGTGTATATTTGATATAAAATCTTCTATAAGTTTCTTAATTTTGATCATATCAACATATTTTCATGCAATCTTTACTTTAATAATCTAGCTTTCCACAATGTTGGCATATTTCTTTATCATCTCCATTGTCCTTTTTCAAAAAAATGTATATGGATAATGCATGGCTCATTATCCATTAAAGTGCTCAAGTTTTGAAACGCATCCTATCATATAAGGCTTGATTAGGCTACCTTCTGATATCTTACTTAGGAACAATTTCTTAGGGATGTCGAACTTCTCATTATGATTATCCTCATAGAAATTCTTTTAGGTTTTAGATGATTTTATGAGCTTAAATAGCTACTTGCTCCTTTAAAAGTTTAGGTGCCAAACTAGCCATCATCACTATATGGCTTGATCAAGGTCATCAATATGAACTTGATAAACTACTATAACCTAGTGGGCTATTCTTGGATATGTCATTCAATGTAGGCCTAGTCAATGAAGTTTGGCTCATTGAGCATATTAGCATCATGTATGCTACGTAGCGATAATCTATTAGTCATGTTATGTTTATATCCATTATGAACTAAAACATTTTGTAGTTAATAATTTGCAATTTCAATAATTAAGTAAGGTTTTACAACTTTAATGATTGTCTTCATTATTTTATCGAGATTATAGCCTTCAATCATAATCCAAAAAGTTCAATATTTAAGTCTTTTTAATGAGCTAGGCACCTTTTTCACCTTTACATAACCTTTAGCAACTCAACAAATTATGTAAAAGCTAATTAGGTGGGAAACTTAGTTTACCAATTATATCCCTATGCAACTCCTAGATCAGTTAGGTGGCAACTCTTTACCTAAATACATCGTATGCATTTCACCTAAGCATTACCTCTAAAGTCATATGGTCAAGTGTGACATATCCAAACCATACAAAAATAGTTTAGTAGGAGCCATTATTCATAAATCAAGCCATTTGGGTGGAAGGGAACTTGAGTGACTCAACAGATCCTCGTGATCGAAACTTAAGTATCTTGTTATGAACAATAGAAAGCATCTGATCATGCTTAGGCATGGACTTAATATTTTACAAGGGATTTTTATCATTTATCTTAGGTCTCATTGCTTTGTTTGATTAGTAGCATTTATTCAATCATATATCACGTATATATATAAATTCAAAAATAAATCTAACACATGCAATCTACTAGGATGATTATGGACTTAATCTATCTAGTTTCCTTGAGCCATTAGGAAACTAGTTGGTCAAATTCCTAGGGATATCATCCAAGGTCTTTGCAAGTCTTGAAGATGATCTCCTTGGTCCTTTCTTCTTGGCACCATTTTTTTACATCTTATATTTACATGAATTCTAATCTTATCCTAAATCTAAATCTACAAGTGTAACTATCACATATCATTGTAAGAAACCTTGAGTTACATTCGAGGGGAGTTAGGTCAGAAAAAAATTTACAACCTAGAATTAAAAGAGAAAATCGCAGACCTTATTTACAAAAAATACCAAAAGAAAAATTCAACCATCTACAATCTAGTCATACTAAGGTCTAGTCCATAATCATCCTCATGCTAACATAATCATATTATAAGCATGAAACAAAATAGGCATAGCCAATATCACTTGGTGATCTTATATGTCATTTGCATAAACCTTGTCAAACAATTTGAAATGATTTATCAAATTATTTGGTAATTTTGGTTCTTTAATTAAAATATTTTTAATTAAATTCTTAACTTTTAGGAAACTTGTCCTAAATTGCTTATTACCTAACTTTTAGGTTGTTTGTCTTAATTAGGATATTATCTAACTTTTAGATAACCTTGTCTTAATTTAGATGAAATATTTAACATATATATTTCCAAAACCATTTAGGAAAGTAATTCCTAATTTTTTCGAAGTCTTGGTAATTGATCTATATTTAATTTAATTAAAAAAACAACTTTTCTTACATGATTAACATTTATTCTGATCACATTAAAAGAAATCATACTCTAAGTAGGATTAATCATTTAAATTAAATATATTTTTCAACTAACAATTTAATTGAATTTTAATTCCATGTTTATTATATTATCCAATTCATATCTTAAATAATTTAAGAAAATTAATGCAATTGGATAATTAGGTGTTTGATGATAAGTAAGAGTTTTTAATGGAACACAACATCTCAAGGAATCCTAGTCCAACTAGAAGTTTACTCAATGCATGGCTACCTTAGCCATCCTAATCCAACTCAAGCACTATTGTCTTCCTCCGACTGAACCTATAAAATACAGAAAATTTGTAGCAACACCTTGCTGCCATGGATGCCGGACCAAGGTCCTAGAAAAGAGACAACAATGTCGCAGGCCTCAACTACACCTAGTGCACTTGTTATGGCCCGAAGTTAGAACATTTTCACTTTTGATTTTAACCAAAATTTTCCATCAAGCTCATGATACTTTCAAGGTGGAAAACCATGGAAAAAATTGCAGTGATGGCTGCCCAAAAAATCAGCCCCATTAAAAATACCGAAACGGAGCCATCCTATCAACAGTCACACCAAAACATTGACAAATAACTCAAATATCAATTTAATTAGAAAAAAACATATTTTAGACTAATTAATATTGATTATAAATGTGGATTAACATGCTGAAAAATTAAAAATTAAAAAAGAAACAATTTATTTAAGCTTTTATTCTAGAAACTGATCAAAACAACATCAAAACAACCTGAAAAGCTTAAGATATGTTAAGACTTCAATCCGAATTAATTAAAACAATTGTGATTAATTATTTAAACATTTTTAAACATGATTAAAGCCAAAAATTATACGCTACCAAATTTAAACGAATTAAAGAAAAATAATTTTTTAAGAATTTTACTAAAACCAAAAAATACCAAATCAACACTTAAATCAATCAAATTGATTTTCACCAAAAATTGGAATGCGAGACCACTTGTAATCTACAAACTTAGGCTCTGATGCCACTTGTAAGGGAAAAGTTAGGCTCATGCTTATTGATATAAACATAAAAATTTAATCAGAATTAAACTTATGCAGGGAAGTTAAACAAGGAAACACTTGGATTTCCTTAAGATCTTAGGAAAAGATGTACATGTGATGAACTGCAATTTAAAACATAGATCAAATAGAAATCATATCTTCCTAGAGACTTGTAACTCTAGGCATGTCGATCCTGATAGGAATGCACCATGGGTTAATAACTATAATCTCTTCTCGAGGCCACAAGTAGTATAAGCTGTCATGAGGTTTGGTGATTATCTATTGCTAGCAAGAAGGCTTCTCAAGTCTTAATCAAAAGATATATAGCCAACAAGTTTAGATATGAAGTGATTTGGGAACAATTCCTATGCCTATTGCGTCAGAGAAAAAACTAGCTTCATAAGGAAGTAGTTGTTTAATGCAGATGTAGTGAAACAAATCCAAAAATCCTAATTTTTTATTTTGGTTAACACCTTTAGGATAGAAAACTAGTTTTCCATCTTTTATTTTTCTAATTTTGTTGTGTCAAAATCCATGAAAATGCAAAGAAAGCTCAGAAAAGCATAGGTGTTGTGCCAAACCCTTCAAGGAAGTCTAGGGTTGGTACTTAGTGTTTTCTAATGCTTCTTATCAACCAAAAAGCCTTAATAATGTATTGAAACACACCTTGGGCTAAGTCAGGCTTGACTATTAGGTCAAATGAGCCAATATTAACGTACCCGAAAAATGGCCCGATTTTGGAGTGTTTCTTAGAGCCTAGTTAAAACTATTTTAATTAGCTTGTCCAAGATTGGGCTTTAAATATTAACTTATTAATATTTTAGCCCAGTAACTCACCAAAGATAGCTATTCCATGTGCCAAGCCTATTAGTAAGCCCATCTTGGAGTAGTTCACAACTAAACTCTCTTATCTTTCCAATTAGGGCTTTTAGCCCAACCTCTTTATTTACATCTTTGATAATTTAATTCACAATTAAAATTTTCTAACCTAAGTAAAATAATTTTTACTTCATGTAAATAATATTAAATAACTAATTAAATAATTATCAAATAATCCTTTAATTTTTCAAATATAATTATTTGTCTTTATTCAATAATATCCCTCAAATTACGTCTACAAATAGACATTATCTTGATAAGACATTCTTATCTTTATTGCTATATTAAGATATCTCTAATGAGATTTCATAAATATAATTTGTGTCTTAAATTATTCTTAATTGAACTTATTCAATTAAGTTTCCTTTATTATACCTTTATTTAATTAAGTCATAATAAAATCTCAGTTTTAATCTAATAGATCATCTTATTGTATGTGAGCTATTAGGCTTCCATCACAATAGCAATAAATATAGTTACCTAGTTAAGTGTGTTTATATTTATAGACCAAGATTAGCCTCTAGCAAGGCATCATGACCACCCAATATGCAAGAAGAGTCAATATAACCTCTTCAAGAAACCTTTCAATAACCGGCCTCTCAGTGTACTTCGGTTCTTTCACCAGATATCTCAAAAAGATCGTAAGCATGTTGCAATGTCTACTCATGTATCAATTCAGATTAGTTCCTGTAGCTTTTGGTTAACCTCATGAATTTAAAGAAATAATTTCTCCAAAATTCATTATTCGTTCGCCAACAACTTTATCAAGTTAACCAAAGCTAAGAACATATGAGATATGTCTTTAATGTTACTCGGAGTGGTGAATCATCTCTGGATCACTCATTCACCCACCATAGGATTCATGTTATACCCAACATACCCTACCTTAAGCATCCATCCATTATGGACTATTTTGGATAAATCAAGGTATGACACTCCTCATACGAGATGATCTGGTATTACAAGTTTGAAGACTAATATACACATTTGGCATAAGAGAACATATTTCATAGACACTTTAGTGACTTATACTAAATGAAGTTTTCATACGAGCCATATTCAGTGAACTTGTTTCCATAAAACAAGCACCTGTAGCTATCCTCAAGTATCTCTATACTTCAATTCTATGAAATCGAAGAGTTGCATGCATCAAATGCATAGAGGCTTAGCATATGCTAGTCTTTGTGCATTGTCAATGTCTTGTCTTTACAATATGATAATTAGGAATGTTTTTGGAAACACAGCTTTGATGCATAAGGATCTCATTGTTATAACTCATTACTAATTTAGGAAGGCTATTGTGTTTCATGGGCTTCATCAATTAGTGTTTACTTGATTATCAATCACGCCACTAACATAAAAGAAAACCTTGAATCACTAACATAAGTGATTAGTTTGCATTATTAACTTATTGTTGCAACATGGTCCAGATACAAATCCTAACCAGTCTAACTTAAAAAAGACTGGTGTGCCCCTCATTCCTGCATATATCTACATATCATTATTCTTTTATTTTAGGGGACACATCCTTATTATTATTTTTCATTTTTTTTTGTGTCTAGGGAGTGAATTGTCGAGATGAATCACTTACTTAACTTAACTTTAAATAGTCATTACGAAATAACTATTTATTTTGGAGTTGCTACTAATCTATTTGGCGAGGTGAGATTGGTCACCTATAAGAATTCTTATTATAAGGTTTACAAAACCCTTAAAACAAACTCCAAGATCTGCGACAATGCTAGAGATCGCATGGACGGGTCTAGGAGTTAGTTATAATCATGACTAAGGAGTGACGCTCTCATGATGCTCGAAAATTGGTACCTTATTAACCCTTATTAATTTAAATTCTGATTTTTATTTGGTTTTAATATCCAATATTTAACTATATTTTGCACATGTCAAAATTTCCATAAAACAAATATATTATTTCATATGTGAAAATCAGATTTTAATATTTTTAAATGTCAAAATATCTTTCTTACCTTCATGGAGAATCAGAAGAACATGAAGTTTCTATCATTCTTTTTCATACCCTAATGGAGAGTCGAAAGAATATGAAATGTTTTTTAAAAAATCAAAATATCTTTTGTACCCCACTGGAGAGTCAGAGGAATATGAAAGGTTTTATTTTCATGAAAAAAAATCTTGATTTTCTCATTTTTAAAAGGATATATTAAAATAATTTGTAGAATCCCTTTCATTTTCTGGGAGAAACTCCATGTACTATTTTAACATTGGAGACATTTCCCTAATTTAAAAATTCCAATTTTATAACAAATAATATTTCCTAAGGCTCGATTTCGACTACACATACGAAACTAGTCCTAAGGACTTGAACATGGTTGACAAGACCAAAATGTCCTTTAGAGTAATTTCGACATGAAAGTACCTTAGTAACTCTAAGGGACTTGGTTCTAAGCAAAATTACCAACATATCTAAGGATAAACCTTCGACATGAAAGTATCCTGATACCCCTAAAGGACTCAATGAAATAAAAAACAAATGAATCTATTTCTACTGTATACCTTCAATGTAGCAGTATCCTGATGATCACATAGAACTTAGTTTTAATAAAATTACTAAAATACCTTTAGGATTTACCTTCGATGTATAAGTATCCATTCCCTTAAAGGACTTGATATCTTCATAAACAAACAAACCTATTCCTACTATACACCTTTAACCTACAAGTATCCCCGTGATCACATGGAAATCAATTCTAAAAAAATTACTAAAACACCCCTAGGGTGTATTTTTGACGTATAAGTATCCGGGTAACCTAGAGGACTCGATAGTGGCATGAAATGATGATGTTTTCCTAAATGGGTATCTTGGACATCAAAAATGACTTAAAATGCAAAAACTACTAATAAATCCCTAAATTTTCAAAATTGCATTTCGTATTCCTACTAAGAAACCATAAGAATACGAAAAGTTTTAATATTTTCTACATCCCTCTAGAGGACTGGAGGAATACTAGAAATATTCTTAAATGACCAAAATACACTACATAGGAAAATTTTCCTAATGAACTCAAAACTTTTTTTTTTTTTCAATTTAGTCCTTACAGTAGAGAAAATCACAAATAAACATTAAACATATCACAAAAAATCATGAAAATCATACTAAAAGTCACAATAAAGTATTCAGCCAAGCACTAATGCCTTTGAAACAATTTTTTTAATTTTTACAGATAACTCTCTAAACTTTTTAAAATTGCAAAAAAAAAAATCCTCAAAAAGGTTACAAATGCATAAAATATCTTTTAACATGTTAAAAATACACAAAATACATCCCCAAGCGTATAGGAAGCTCACAGCCAAGCTTGGATGGCCTTGAAATAATTTTTTATTTTTGCCATTTAGTCCGTAAACTTTGCGTAATTACAAAATAGCCCTAAAAAATTAAAACATCACAAAATCATGCATACTATTTTTAACCAAGCATGGAAATATCCTTCCAAGGCCTTTAAAATTTTGGAAAAATTATTTTTAGGCCCCACAAGTTTTAAATATTACAAAATAATCCAAATACCACAAAATCAAGCATGAAAAATTATTCAAGGACTAAGATCAGTTTCGGTCAGCATGTATTTCACCAAGAAAATAATTTTTTTGGTCACATATTTTCATGAATATCAATCTACACACAAATCATAATTTTACCAAGTATAAATATGTATAAAAACTTAATAAGTAATCAACATATCAACTTAAGTCCACATGAAATTATTAAGAAAAATAACACAACAATATACACATGAAAATAACAATATTTCTATGAATAAAAACAATTATTTTGATAAAAATCAACTTATTACTAATAAAAATTAAATATAATAACAAAATCAACAAACTTTGTTCACAGCCATCATGCTTGGCCTTTCAACATGGAATAAAATCCATGAGCACAAGCATGATTTTGGTAGAAAGAAAATGAATAAACTTAATAAAACTAAAAATTTTCTAAGTATTTTACCTTGAAAGTGTAGATAATTTTGATTTTTCTTGATTTTTATTAAGTATTTTTTTATTTTTTATTGGGAAGACATTAGGCTCAACTAGAAGCATCCTCCCCTTATTTATCAGAGGAGGAAGTCGGCCAAGGGGATGAAAATACCCCCTTGGCCGAATAGCTCTAAAAATTTCTACAAATTTTTATTTGTTAATTATTCTTGTAGATTTTTCTAGGTTATCAAGATTTAATTAATTAATTTTATATTAGTCAAAAGACCTAAGGTGGGCTAGGGGTAGGTTTTATAATGATTAAAATAATATTAATTTGATATATAGTTAAAATGTAAATAAATTAATTAAAGAAAAATTAAATTCCAATCAAACTAGTTAATGTAACTAAATTAATGAATTTTTAAATTAGAATAAATATAAACAAAATTTTGAGAATGGAAAAAAAATGAAAAGAATAGGGTCATAATTATAAAATGTATCAAAAAAGGAAGTGAAAGGATTAAACTGGAAGAAATTAAAAGTTGAGAATTGATAAACT
>JBBYHL010030605.1:0-10424 GCA_038381835.1 Adansonia madagascariensis
TTATGATTATAATATCTACCTGAAAATGAATATAAATTTTCATTAAATAATGGAGAGAGAGTGAGGAAGTCTTCAGGCAATGTAACATAACCAATAAAAGTAACATGTAATTACGTACAATTGATTAAAATATATTTTATTTAATAATTTGAGAATGTTTCTTTTATTTTATAAATCTTACTCGGTGAGAAGATCTCGTGGCTCATTATATTTTAAAATTAAGAAAAAAATGTGCTTTACCTTTATAATAATAATAATAACAACAAAAACAACAACAACTGTACAACCTGCATTGATTTGGGAAACCATTTAATTTGGCTGTTAAAATATTTTATAAATATATACATATAAAACATCAAACTGAATAAATTATTTGTTAAATGTTTGAATTATGTGTGTTGCAATTAATCATTTATGGAAGTTTTGACTTTAAAAGTCATTACTCAATCATTTGATGCAAATTTCTACGTCTCCACACTGTATGGCAGTTGTGATTTTCACATGATTGCTTGCTATGAAAGCAATAAAATATTTTCAAAATGATTTAGATGAAGGAAAAAAAAAGAATTAAAACTCTTCTAGTTGCATAATTTTTATTTTTCATATATATATATATATATATATATATTTTAAATTCAACATAATGAGTTGTGAAATCATTCATCTGTGGATATTGTCGTCAGTAGGCGATACTAGTTATATGAAGATATAAAATTAATTTTACAGTTATATATTCATTTATACCTATAGAACAAGTGCAACAGAACTTGTAATGTGTAATCATCACCCAGTCCAGGACAATT
The DNA here is from genome assembly GCA_038381835.1 of Adansonia madagascariensis. Taxonomy (NCBI): domain Eukaryota; kingdom Viridiplantae; phylum Streptophyta; class Magnoliopsida; order Malvales; family Malvaceae; genus Adansonia; species Adansonia madagascariensis. Next base: position 804 of record JBBYHL010030605.1, read on the forward strand.
TATATGTTTAGGTTACTTTGTTAATTACTATTTGACATGCGCTCTTAAAGGTGTTGAAGGACTCGATCTAAACAAACTTGAATTTAAGTAGAATATTTTTCTCAAAATTAAAAAAATATATAATTTAATATTTCTGGTTTTTATATTAAAAACTAAAGTTATTATATCGTACGATGTTCAATGGCAAATTTTATCATTGTATTCAAATTGTGGATTTTTTTTAATAGAAAGTAACGAGATTGAAATATTCCATTGAATGTTAGTGCAAATAATAATTTTTTTATCAAGTTTGTTACTTTATGCGTCCAAAAATCAACAAAATTTTAGACTGATCTCAATATTGATCCATACTATAGTGGCAGTAGAAGTGTTCATCGATTGAGCCAAGTTAAGCTTAGGTTGAATTTAAGCATGATATTAATATTATTTATGTTTGTCTAAACCTGGCACAATGAGAAATGCGGGTCTAAAATTTTTCCAAAACTGCCCATATTGTAAATGGGAAGTATAAACTCATTTATCCTCGTCCATATTATATTATTTTCTAATTATTTTTTAAAATAAATATTTTTTAAATTTATCTTTAGTAATTTAATTCTTTTTTTATTGAACTTGGCTTCAAATTTAACCAAAAAAAAATTGTAATCTTTATTTTACTTTGATTATAGTGAAACATTTTCTTGGTTTCCATCTGTAAATCTTAGGGTCACCGTTTGTTTGTTTCTTTCATGTTTATTTTTTAGTGTATGTTTGGTTAGTTTTCTGGTGAATTTTCTTGTTGTCACGTTGACTTGCTTAGGTCCATGTAATTGTTTTCGTGTCAATGTATTTGCTTGGGTCAATAAACTAGCATCTAAGCTTTGTGTAAACTATATTTGTTGTATTTGCAAAGTGGATTATGCTTCGTGTATTTTATTGCTTCCGTTGTTTGATCTAAGTGGTTTACAAAATTTGTTAAGGCTTTAAGTTTAACTTTGGCTAAGTATGAGATCGAGAAAATCAGTAAAAAGAACAACTTCAGTTTATGGCACATCAAGATGAGGGTGATTTTGGTTAAACAAAGATTTATTAGGGCTTTAAGCATAGAGATAAATTTTTTAATATGCTTTAGATGATTAGAAAGGTGAGATGTTGAAAAAAACACTTATTGTTGTTTAATTAAGTTTTAGAAATGAAGTATTAAGAAAGATAACAAACAAGACCATTGCATCTAGTTTGTGGCTTCAGTTAGAGAGCAAATGCTTGAAAAAGCTATAGAGTAATCGATTTTCACCTCAAGCATCAATTATACATTCGTAAAATAGAAGAAGTTGCATCTGTTGCTCAGAATCTTAATTCTTTTAATTATATTGTCATGGACTTGAACAAATTGATATTAAAATTGATGGTGAGGTCTAAACTTTGATTGTTTTGTGTTCTTTGCCTCTTTGGTATAAGAATTTTATTAATATATTTTATGGTTGTGAAAGAAATTTCTCTCGAGGATGTGGAAAAAGCATTGGGTCTAGTGACTTGAGATAGTAGTTAACCCATGAAGCATGTGACAACAGTCAAGGCAAGGTTTTTCTTACTAAGATTGATCCATGTGCAGTAAGGTTTTCAATAAGGGTTAAGCAAGTTAGATATTATTATCACAAGTTTGGGCATGTTAATGTACTTTGCGCCAAATTAACGAATAAGGTTGAGGAGGTAAAGACTAAAGATGAAGCAAATGTGGTTAGAACTTTTTCTAATGCTGACATTATTCGTGCATTATCATTCATCATTTCAGTGATTGTTGGATTCTTAATTGGGATGTTATGTTTCACATTAGCACTTGTATGGAATTTATCACTACCTACAAGGAGTGTCTTGGTTACATGCTGATGGGGAATGATAAATCCATGTTGGGTTGTTGGCTTTGACACTATCCATTTAAAGATGTTTGATGGTATTGTAAGAATGTTGATTAAAGTGTGCCATGTTCCAAAGATACGAAAGAATCTTATTCTTTATGTACTTTTAACTAGACTTGGGCATGGCTAGGCTACGTCTCTATTTTTTACCAAATCCCAAACTCAAGCCCATTTTTTACATGCATAGACTTGCTCATTTACGTTTATATTACTAGTCATCACATTAAAAAATATCTTTAATTAATATTTATATATGTTGTAATTAAATTTAAATAAAAATATATAATTTTAATTTAAAATCATTATTCCAAACTAGGCCGGATCGACCTGGAACAAACATATTAAGACTCGAGCCTGAACCCAAACAGGTCGGACTTGCCAGCCAAGTGGGCTTCTCGACCCTTGCCTAGTTCTAATTTCAACTTGTCAAGTTATCAATAATTTGCTATAGTCTTATAAGTATAGCGTGGGCTTGATGCTTATTTTGTGATTATGGGAAAATGAGAAAAATACATGTACTTCTTGGATGAAATTGTGATTGTTGGTACTGTTGGTTTGCTAAATTTTTTATTTACAAATTTCAAGAGCAATCAAGTTAAGGATTTTTTTAGCAAGCATAGCTTGCAATAAAGTGGCTTGGCTGCCATGTGCAGTTCACCTTGCGGTATGTTGAGTAATAGGTATTTAATCTATGGAGTTTTGTTGATAGTATATTGTATTTGATGTATTTTGAAATGTTCTACAACTTGTCTATAGTGAGGCATCATGCTACTTTAAGAACACCGCATGAAGTTGTAAACATTTGGTAAAGCTTTTGTTTTTTTACTGACATAGAGGTTTGGAAGATTCTGTTGAAAAATAATTTGATATGTTCTATAAGTCCTTCTAGAGTGTCTAAGTTCATATGTCTTTTAATTGTTCTAAGCGTAGACATTCATTTGATATGTACGTACATGGATTAAGGAAATACATAAATTAAACATGTATGTGATTAATTATGGTACATTTATAGGTTTTTAATAGGGTTTATGTAACAAGTCACCTAGTGTACCTATACATACTCCTTTAATGTTGAACAAAATAAATCAATCCAATTCTTCATAAAGAATCCTCTTTTTTTTAAACACCCTTTTCCTTTATTTTTCCTTCAAAGTGGTATCAAAGCAAAATGGAATTATATGAACCAAAAAGAAAGCACCTATCATTTTTTCCATATTTTGAGAAGACCAAAAGGCCATGGCACCAAGTGATTATTCTACTCCACCAACTTTGCCAACTTTTGCAACTAATGGAGTTTCATCATCTTTTAAAGAGAGTTAAAGTGAAAAACCGAGAAAAATGAAAAGCATTCAAGAATTATATGATGAAATTGAACATATAAATGATTTGTTTTGTCTACTTGTTGACAATGAATCGTTGAACTTTGATGATGCTATGAAAGACAAGATAGATACAAGCCATGGAGGAAGAAATTAAAGCTATTGAGAAGAACAACACTTGGGAGTTATCATTTTTTCACAAGGGCCTTAAAATAATTAGAGTCTAATGAGTTACAAGATTAAGAAGAATGCCAAAAGAGAAGTGGAGAAATATTAAGCAAGACTCATTGCTAAAGGTCACAAACAACAACATGGGGTGGATTATGAAAAGGTATTTGCACCAGTTGCTCGCATGTAGATAATTCATCTTTTTATTTCCTTGGCAGCTTAACTGAATTTATCAACTTAATGTAAAATCGACTTTCCTACATAGCTATCTTGATGAAGAGGTCTATGTTGAACAACCATTGGGTTTTGTCATCAAAGGCCAAGAAGATAAAGTATTTAGTTGAAAAAGACATTGTATGGCTTAAAGCAAGCACCAAGGGCATGGAATAGTCACAATGACATGTATTTACAAGATAATTGATTTGCTCATTGCCAACATGAGTATGCTTTTTATGTTAAAGCATTCCATAGTAATGATATCTTGCTTGTTTGTCTTTATATGGATGACCTTGTCTTTTTTGGAAATAACCAAAAGTTATTTGAAGATTTCAAAAAAGCTATGTTTTGTGAAATTGAGATGATAGAAATAGGCCTTACATCTTACTACTTGGGCCTAGAGGTGAAATAAATGGATGATGGTATTTTTGTCTTACAAGAAAGCTATGCAAAGGAAGTTTTGAAAAAGTTTAACATGATTGATTGCAATCCCTTAAGCACACCTATGGAATGTGGAGTAAAGTTGTCAAAGTTCGATGATGGACAAAAGGAAGATCCCATATTTTTCAAAAGTGTTGTAGGAAGCTTGAGATACTTAACATGTGCAAGGCCAGATATTCTTTTTATTGTTGGAGTAGTGAGTCATTTCATGGAAGATCCTACCTCAACCCATATGAAAACTGTTAAAAGAATACTTCGTTACCTTAAAGGTACTATTGATTTTAGGCTATTTTATTCATCATCTAATGAGTTCAAGCTTATTGGATTTTGTGACAGTGATTTTGTAGGAGATGATAATGATAGAAAAAGCACCATTAGATTTGTGTTTTTCATGGGAGATTATGCTATCACAAAGAATTCCAAGAAGCAATCCATTGTTACGCTATCAACTTGTGAATTTGAATATGTGGCAGCAACTTCATGCACTTGTCATGCTCTTTGGCTTAAAAGATTGTTGAAAGAGCTTCACTTGCCTCAAAAGGAAGCTACAAAAATTTGCATTGATAACAAGTCCACCCAAGCTCTTGCAAAGAACCCTATATTCCATGATTTAAGTAAGCACATTGATACAATGTATCATTTTATTAGAGAATGCATTGCGAAAAAAGAAATGAAGCTCAAGTATGTGAAGACTCAAAGATCAAGTTGTGGATATCTTTACAAAGCCTTTCAAGTTCGAAGATTTTCGAAGATTACGTACTTGTTTTGGAGTAGTAAAAATGTCAAATTAAGGGGAGTGTTGAAAAATAATTTGATATGTTCTAGAAGTCCTCATAGAGTGACCAAGTTTATATGTCTTTTAATTGTTCCAAGTGTAGAAATTCAATGGATATGTATGTACATGGATTAGGGAAATGCATCAATTAAATATAATTCATGTATGGGTTAGGAGCATGTATGGGATTAATTATGGTACATGTTTAGGTCTTTAATAGGGTTTATGTAACAAGTCACTTACTCCACCTATATATACCCTTTTGATTTTGAACAAAATAAATCAATCCAATTCTTCACAAGAAATCTTCTCCCTCTTTAAACACTCATTTTCTTTATTTTTCCTTCAGATCCTCCCATGTCCTAGGTGCTATTGTTTAGCGAGACTAGTTTGATATACTGCTGATTTCAAATCTTTGTATGCTATATTGAAAGGCTTAATGGTATTTTGGGTTACTTTGCTTGATGATTCTATTATTAGAGTGTGGTTACACTCAAATTGGTAACGACAGACTTGGGTTTTATGGAGTACATTTAAAGGTGAGAAAAAGTTTTCTATGCAGTTCTTATTCTCTCTCATCTTGTATTAGTGGACTTATGACTTTTATGTCAATATAAAATCAGGTTGTTATTGGTGCACCTTGGAGTCACTTAGGGTGGAAGATCATAGTGTTGTTAAGCAAGAAGAACTTGGACAAAGTTATGTTATTGTGGTTTGACACAAGGTAGTCAGTACCGTATCGATGAACGTACCATTTTTGTTCTAGTATAGGTACATACCGGTATCAATATTTTTCGGTTTACCATTTTGGTTTTATCATAGTTTGAATATTTTTAATTTATATATATGAAAAATATTTTCAAATATGAAATAAATGAGATTAAATAAATTTCATATATTAAGTATTTATTAATTATAAATAATGTTCTAAAAAAAAACTTCATCAAATATAAGAAAATTAATATTAGTTAAATAGTAAGGCTGGAGTTTTTTTAATGATCGTTAAATTTATGAATAATTATGTCTAATATTCATGAAATTTACAAGTACTTATGTATAATATTCATCAAATTTAAGATCAAAATTGGTTTACTTTTTTTAGAAGCTTATATTATGTACCTACTAGTATAGCAATTTTCGGTCGGTACCTAACGGTACGGTCGATACAAACTGAAACCAAGATTGAAATGAAATCAACTATTATCGGTACTATTATATGTCGAAACCGATACATATCAACCGGTTCAATATTGGTACGGTACCGATAATACTATTTTGACACGTTAGTAGAGCCTATTTTTGTTACGATGTTATATACAAGCAAGCAACAATTTAGCGAAATATTTTGCTCTGGAGATTTTGATTATTGTGAGGTATGTTCCACTGAATGCCAGTCGCATCATTTTACTATATTGTTGTCACCTTAGATGAAGATTCTTTGGGAGATGCTATTATAGGAGTGGTTGATTGGTCCTGGTTTACCTTGGAAAGTTTGTGGCCTTGGTGGGGCTAAATAGTTTATGATAGTTTGAAAAATAATATGGATGCATGCTCGGTGTATGATTAGGGAGACTGCTATAGCAATATCATGAGTATCTTGACTTTGATTATATTAGGGATAATGTTTGCAAGAAATCTCTAATAGGATACATCTTTCTCGTAAAGAGTTGCCATCTGTTAGAAGATTATGCTACAATCGATCTATTATCTATGATGGAGGCTAAAACTATGGTAATAATGGAAAGAACGAAGGAAGTTTCGTGCTTTTAGCCTCTAGTTTGTGACAGGTTTTTGTTCTTTGCAGTTGCTAATTTTAGGAACGAGTACCAGCCTCATGTATAATCAAATTAGTGTAAAATGTAAAATTAAAAGTATGTGTAACGGAATAATAAACAAAGAAACAGTCGAGCTTACTCAAGATATTTAGGTATTGATCTGCATGTTATCTTTAGGCAATGAGAATTTTAAATCAATCAAGTGTTTAAAAGGTTTTACTGACTCAAATATTCGTAACTTTAAGTTTATTGATCTAGTCATGAACTTTTTACTCGATGATCGCTCCAAAAACATTCCAAGGTCACTAGTAGCATGAATGCGCCACTTTTAATGGTAATCCATATTGAGCGGTTCAAGAACCTTCTGAAAGGTTCGAGGATTCACTGATGCTAGTTGGCTTTTATCTCAATGATAACCAAGGCTTAACTTAATTAACTAATGGAATTATGCCCTAAGAGTTCTCTTTAGTTTACGAAAATTTTGAATTATATTACAATTTCAAGGATCAATTTTGGAATCTAGTCAAAATTTCGAAAGTGCTATCAAATTTATTTTTCAGGGGGCATAATTCTAAGATGTTTTATAATTGCAATGAAATTCTAAGAGAGAGTTTTTAATTATATCCGGAGGGAGGTTTGAAAGGTTATAAATTAATTTTTGTTTTGTAGCTGTTGATTTTAGTGCTGTTTCAAAGGGTGGCCTTTGGATTCTTTTCAAAAGGCTATCATTTTAACTTATAGAACATCTTTGCTTGTTTTAATTAAACAAGTGAAGCTTGGTTAGGCATATGAAAGCAACATGAATCAATTTCTTCCTTGCAAGCCAAAACCAAAGGCAAAATTCGCTAAAGGAAATAGCAAAATAAATGCACCTCTACGTTTATGATTTAATTGACCTAATCATTTTTGTCAAGTCGAATTTAAGTTACTAGAGTAAATTACAAGTAAAGTTTAAGTATAAAAATAAATTTGTGAATAGGTTTTAATCTAAAGTTTTGAATTGAATCAAATTCAACTAGGACATTAAATCAATTTGACTTGGCTCGATTAGACATAATAATTCGTATATTCGTATCATAATAATATTTAAAATTTTTTATATTTATATAAATTTTGATATATTTATAATTTATATTATATAAATTTTAAAAATATATTTATATTATATCGTATTATATTTTTTTAATTTTAAATATATTATATTTATATAATCATATCAAATTGGTTATACTTTTAATAATAATATATTTTAATAATTTTTTAATGAAACTTTTTTTTTCCCATGTAAACGCGTGTAAATGTTGCTCTCATAAAAAAAAAAAAAACTCACAAACTCAAATAAAAAGGAAAAAAGAAGAATGTCGCTGTCATAAAATATAAATATATAATAAAAGAAGATGAGAAGAAGAAAAGATGTTTTCCGGGTGGGATCCACTTAAAAAGACAAAAGAGAGAGAGAGAGAGAGAAATGAAAGAAGAAACATAGTCAGCAACAGCAGGGATGGCTTTCCACGACAACGTACGGTCAATTGTAGTGAAATTAAATTTCGGACTAATGGAAAGAGTGGCCCCCACAGTCCCCACCTAACACGAATAACAGCTTATCCCCAGCGCCACAAGGAATAGTTTTTTAATTTAATTATACCATATGAATTTAAAAAAAATTAAATTTCTATAAATAAAATAAAATATAAAAATAATAAATATAAAATATAAAAAAATCATATATGAAATTTTATATAATATATAATATAAATTATACGAAGATTATAAAAAAATATATTTTTTATAGTTGATAGATAAATGTAAACATATATAAATTGCTAACTAAGTGTTGTGTTGTAACCCACCTACCCCTATTTATGTGTCCGTACGACCTCAGGAAAAAATCCACAGAAAGTATAGAACCAGAAGCTAACGAATAAAAAAAAAATTAGGTAAATGTTATGAGTGGTCTTTGTGATATTTTTATTTTAAAAATATTAATTTTAATATTTATATTATTAAATTATTTATTAATATGGTACTTATTTTAAAGGTGGTTGAGATATTATTTTTAATATGACTCATTATCATATATATTTATGGTTAAATTTTTTAATTTAATGGGTTGAGTTAAGAAATTGTCATATTCTTTTAGATTATATTTATAAAATTAAAAATTAAAACAATAAAATAAATGAGATATATAGTATAGATCTGAAAATATTTAATACGATTATATAAATATGATATGTATAAAATAAAAAATATGATACTACAGATTACATTTTTAAAATATATATAATAAAATTATAAATATATCAAAATTAATTAAAAATATAAAAAATTTTAACGTGATTATGATACAATAAAATATACCAATATGATAGAAATACATAAATTATTAATCTAATGTGGTAAATTTTTATAACTCTTTTTGAGTAACTAAAAACTCTATTATTAATGTATGAAATAATAATTTCTTTAAGAGACCCTAAGAGAATAAATGTCAATCTACTAAATGTTTATTATAAAATCTAAAAAACTTAGTAACGATGATAGGATAATTCTCCATTTTCAATCCTTTTCATTTTTTTTTTTTCAATTTCTTTCTTCAATTTGATTTTCTTCTCGTAATTGTGAAAATGTGGTCAACAACTCTCAATCAAACCACCGACCAAAATGGATCAAAAAATCAAACGTTAAACCTTATAGTCCAAGCAACCACATAAAATTAATAGACAAAAAAAGAGGGGGAACAATTTTAAGTCCAAGTCTCAACATTTCATTGATTATAAATTACTTAAAATGGAATATATATATATATATATATTGAGTCAGTCCAACCGCACATGTCCCACTACGGACGGAAATGGTTGGCATTGTTACATTAGAAATTTATAGTCAAGATTTGTACAACAATTTTATTTTTTCTTTCAAATTGGCCCAACGAGTTTGCGAATGTTGACTCGACCATTAGAGCAAGTGGGGGCTCATTTGCTTCATAACGTTTTGGGTCATGCTGCCCGTCCTCCACCAAACTTGCGGTA
>JBBYHL010030646.1:0-10422 GCA_038381835.1 Adansonia madagascariensis
TCATCCAAATTTGTACCAGGCTTTAGTATTGGACTAACTAATTAGATTAATTAAATTTTTGAGGCCCAAATAGCCATGGCATAGGACATTTTCATAACTTAATTCAATTTATTAGAGGGCATTTTGATTCTTTCTCATGTAACAGTAGAATAAAGTGACTTGGATCCACTTGTTAAGCTAGTCAATCTAATGAAATTTAATGGCAACTAAGCATAATACCTTGTCTTCATGAGATGTATATACACCAAAGTTCTAAATTACCTTGCTTTTTGTTTGTGGCCCCACTATTTACATGGCTAAATAGGGGACTTTATTTTCAGTTGAGGAGAGCCTTTATTGTCTTCTGTACTCTCTTTTATGCTTTCTCTACATACGTAACATCTATCTTCAATCCTCAAACACTCTTATTTTTGTAGCTCTCCATATTACCCCTTAGAAATACCTCAATAACATAATTTTTAGTTCATTTTTCTTGCTTTTCTTGTTGCTAACTCGTTATAAGTAAGTAAGAGCTAAGAAAACAACATTTTTGTTGGGAAAAGCTCATCTTTTTGAGGGAAAGGCTGAGGAAGTTGCTAGAACTTCTTGGAAAACTAAGATTCCAAGCTTGTTGGTATATTTTCTCAAATTACTTCTTTATTTTTATTGTTTCTTTCATGTTTTATGTCATGCTAGTGACCTTTTTTTTTGCATCTATGACCTTTTGTAAGTTCCATGCATTTTTCTTGATGTCTTGTTCATGGGTTTGTGATGAACTTGTCATGCATTCTTGGCTTAATGTCTTTATGTTGTCATGAAATTTTCAACACATGTTCATGTCATGAAAACATTTTCCTTTATGCTTATATCATGTTTTATGTCTTCATAAACATTTTTGGTATGTTCATACATCATCCATGTCTTTCTTGCATTTTTAACATGTTTCTTCAATAAAATGATGTCTTGCTGATGTTCTAGCATGTTTCTACCATTTAATGCCATGTTTGAGTGTTTCACTTGATTAAAAATGCTTGTTTAAAGATTTGTTCTTGTGTTAAAATTTGTTTCTTTTCAAACCCCCTAAGTTAAGTCCATATTAACTTCAATAAATGGAGATTAAGATTAATATGGACTTAATGTTTTTCATCAATTGGTCTTTCAATCTTGGGAAAAATTCAAACTCTTCATGTTTGATTCAAGGTTAAATTAGGCTAAATATTCTAAATTTCAAAAGTAAATTGTGCCTTTTAATTTCTCTCAAGATGTTTATGCCTTAATCTTGTGTCTAGTATCTCTTGTTTATGACATTGTTAATGGGCTGTTTCATCATCCCAAACTACTTAAGGATTGGGAAAATGAGCTTGTGAAACCACTGTCATTGACCTCTTTGGTCATGGATATTCAAATATCTGTAACTTGAGTCTAGCTATAAGAAACTTGAAAACTAAAAGTTACCCTATTTAAAAGTGGTAGTATTATGACCCTGACTTGAAAAATCATTTTGAACCCTAGGCAATTTTTTTGAAATTTTTTGGTATTTTTCCTTTAAAGGGTATTGAATTACCTTTTCAACTGTATCTCGTTTACCCTCGGATTATTTCAGAGAGAGAGTTATGATTTTTCAAACCTTTGCTGTCTAGAACCCTTAGAATCAGCAATTAACACTCTGTTTAGGTCATTTTAACTTCTCAGATAATTTTTCTAGAATTTTTGAATATGTTTCTTCAAAATTATATGAAATTCCCTCTCCTAAAAGGCATCATTGATGATTTAATGATTCTGAGTGAGTTAAGAACTAGACCCAAACTAAAACAATTATTTTTCTTAGAATAGGGTTTTTTAATGTTTTTCGAATAATTTTTTGTTAATCCTAGTTAGGTTCTCTTTCCACTGTTACCTTTCCTGACCCGTAGGACCTTTGGATCAGTCTAGAATAAAATCAAGAAGGCAGATAACATGATGTTTTCCCTTGTTTCCAACACCTAGTCAAAATATGAATTAATTCCATGTTTATCCTCCAATGCATTTGAACACCTTAAGATGAGTTCGACTAGACCCTCATAAGGACTAGAAACACATGTTGACTCCTTTAGGCTAAGATCAAGGCTCAATCATTTTTTAAGTTTAATCATCCCTTTATATAAAAAATCATTGACTTTGTTAAAAATCACCAAAAATATCATTTTTTCAAGAAATTATCAAATCTTTTTCAATTTATGTCTTTAACTCTCATCTTTTAAAAAATTGGCAAAAATCAATTTTTTTCTTTCTAAAATTTCTTTGGACTTTTTTAAAAACCAAACCCTGCTTTCATGCCTCAATCAATCAATGAAGCCAAACATGTTTTATAAATTGTTAACTTGGTATTTCAATATAACCGATGACGATAAAAAGATGCCTCCTAATTGACCCTTTCTTTTTTTTTTTGTTTGTGATTTATATTACACAATATTATCTTATTTTCCTTATGTCTTACTAACACATTTCCTTTTCTGATATTCATTTTCATTCATATTTCCAAATCTTTTCAAAAATCACAAAGGTAATGTTTCATCTTGGTATCCCTTCAGTGCTTGAATGGAATATTTGATTTTCAAAATTAAATCCGGAGATCATTTTTATCAAAAATCTTTATGTTTCCCACCTCTATGAGATGTATATGGAATTAAAATTTTCATTAAAACATGAATTTATTACTTTATACAAACCCGTGCATAAAAGGGGATTATATTAAAAATAATGACAAGTCAAAACCAAGAAAATCAAAATCAATATAAGACATGGCTAGATGTTATTTAGGGCATCATAGGGGTGCTAATCATTCCCTACGTGTAATTAACTCCTGAACCTAACCATCAAATCTCTAGACCATGTTAACCTTGGAATCAATTTTTTGAGTTTTGTAACTTAGAATACTGATTTCAATAGCATCCAATCATGCCTAACCTAAATGATCAATGGCGACTCCAACAGTTGGCAACTCAAGATGAGTTAGATGTGCAATTCATCCAATAGTCTCCTCCATGATCAAGAGTCTAGAATCTGTACTTTTTTGCTCTTATCATGTCAGAAAGAAAGAGTCCCATCAAGAGGACACTTCTTCATTAAGGGATAAAGAATCACTAAATTTCTCACCTTCATATATTTTTTAGTTGTAAATGCTTTCTTTGTTTCAGAAAAAATGGGGGCAAATTACAACATTTTGCATTTTTCATATATAAACTTCATATATTTTTTAGTTGTAAATGTGTTCTTTGTTTCAAAAAAAAATGGGGGCAAATTGCAACATTTTGCATTTTTCATATATAAAACCATTTATTTCAAATTTTTTCAATAAAAAATGCCAAAAGAACTATGGCACTTGATATCTTTTACAGATCATCACTCTTTGAGGCAACAAAGCTAATATTTCTCAATTTCAATTAACACGCCTTTGCAACTAGCAAAGCCATCTTCATCCATTTCATGTTATAGAGACACACATCAGAATATGATAGACACTTCTTCATTGATGGTCGTAGCACTTTAGTTTTTTAATCTCTATTTCCATTCAGAAAGAAAAGACAGGAAATGTCATTACTTAATGTTTCAATATTGGTATAAATTATTTCTAAATGAGCCTAATCTTGAATAGCTTATTACCTGTTGTATTTTCAAGTTTTTCTCCCCAGATAGATTATAGGTGTGAAGCTCTGCTTCTATTCTAGGCATTTTTTTTGTAGATTGATTAGTTGCATAATTGAAACAGCCTAACAATGTTTTCAAAAAACAAATAACTTTTTGTCAATTCATTTAGAAAATCATCCACTTACCTTGTCAATCTTGTAAAGAAAGAATGAAAAAAAGTACCATATTGACTTGCACATTATTTGTCACTTCCTTTTCCCAGGCACCAAAGAATAGTGTAGTATAAGATTACTCAAAATGATAGAGTGTTGGAATCAAAATACATATGATGACAGCATTTAAGAAGTTTTGAGTCGCAAAATGATATATGACTACTTCTTTTTCCAACATTGCAAAGGGAAATCAATCAAGATAAAATGATAATAAAATTCAATACAAAAATGGAAGTGTCCTTCCAAAAAAGTAGTAACAATTAATGGCTTTATTAGCTTTCTCTTGACTAGTATAAACTTGCTAGATAATTTAGATACTATATTAAAAGCTTGCACAATACTGAAATTACTTTATTGTGATGCAAAGAAGGTTTTTTAGTGCAAGACCAACAACTAAAATGTTTAAATATGGATTATTTCTACCTAATGGTTAAAATAACTAACAAAGAAAGATCAATGATATCTTTAAATATCTGCAGGGTTCATGCACAACAAACTAAATGAATATGTCCAACTACCAAAAGCATTTTTTTGTATGCAAAACACTATCAATAACCTTTTTACTGAATCAAAATAAGAAAAATATGAAGGTAATGATAAAAAGTGAGTTCTTTACTGAAACTTTTTAACTTTTATAGTAATGAAAGTAAACAAATAGCAATAGAAACTAACAACTAAATTGCAAACTTATGGTTATTATTACCTAAATTCTTTGTAAGCTATAAAACTCGACTAAATACAAAATACATATGTAGACACCTAATTTTGCCCAAGCCTTAATGGACTACATTCAAGCATGTCAATCATCACCAAAGCCATTTAGTTATGCCCAAAACTATATAGATCATCTTAAATAGAGGTAAAAGTGATTAAATAGACAAAATAGCCCAAAAAAATGCAAAACCTACTAAGGGTATCGACACTTTCCCTAGGGTATCAATACATTGGCTCTAATAGTCAAAATTTTAAATATTAGGGCTTTTATTGATACCTTGTATCAGTTAGGGGCTTGGTAATATCAAAATTTCATTTTGGGCAATATTGTATTGATACATTGCCTAAATGTATTTATACATTAGGCCATCGTATAGATACATCATGGCATTGTATCGATAACTTGGCGTTAATTTAAAAAATTTAAGCCATTTTATTTTAAAATTTTATGCTCTTTTTTATGACTTTTTCAAAAATTACTACTGCAAAAATTATATAATTTAAGGCCAGGCCATGTTGGATTTATTTTAAATGAAATTAGTTTCATCTATGGACTTATTTTATTCTTTTGGGGCCTCATTTCATTTTATTGCAAATTTGATCAATTTTTAATTTAACTAGTAGAGACCCAAGAAAGTAAAAGATGGCAGCATTCAAGGACATATCATGGGATAATGGCATGAGGGCAAAGGCAATGTTGGCCTCCTCAAAATGACATTCTTGTTATTTTAAAAGTAAGTACATGATGGACCAATGGGGAGCTTTCTTGCTCCCAAATTATGGGTTCTTAGCAAATAAAAATTAAAAAACCATTAGGTAAGGACATAGGGACCATTTTTTGAATGAAAATTAGTAACAAAATGGCCCAAAAAGGTTTTGCTAGGACACAGGGCAATTTTGTGGGGTTGCCCCAAAGGTTTGATTTAAAGAGCAAGAGCTTTCTGGGTATGGTCTGGTAGCTTAGGTTTTAGTTTATTGAGAAATATATGGCTGTTTTTAGGAAAATCCAAGAACATGTCAAATTACCACCGATAAGGTTTTTAGGAGAATATGACATTTGTTTAGTTCCCAAAAGAGTCTAGAATTTTGAAAAATTATTCCTCATCGCTCTTAGCCTAGATCGATGCTTCTCATAGTTTGATTGCTTAAGTGTGGCCATATGGGCATGGTT
This sequence comes from Adansonia madagascariensis, assembly GCA_038381835.1. NCBI lineage: Eukaryota > Viridiplantae > Streptophyta > Magnoliopsida > Malvales > Malvaceae > Adansonia > Adansonia madagascariensis. The sequence goes on from JBBYHL010030646.1 coordinate 5,704, forward strand.
TAAAATTAATTCCTTGAAGTTTTGGGTCTTTTGATGGGTCAATTTTAAGCATGAAAAAACTTGTAAAGAAGATGAAGAATGCAAGTAATCAACAGATTCTTGAGACTTTCTAATATCATGCTTTCATTAAATAGATAATTCAAAGTTCAAAACATGTTGATTTCACAAAAATGACAATTCAAAGACAAAAGTTTTTCCATGAAGCTTGCTAAATTGGAATGCCCTTATTGTCTAGGTTCAGACATCCCATTTCACTCTTACAATTGATCAAGATCTAACTGTCTCGTTTCAATCAACTATTGCACTTTTCTCCTTAATGCCCCGCCCCTTTTTCTATGGAATAACTTGTACTCCCTATAGCAGCCACAAACATTGGTGTGTCATGGCCCTTTAGGTTTGGTGGCTTTATAAGCTCAAAGTAAATTGGTAAAATCAATTAATGCTGAATGAGTCAGAGAATAACTCTGTGTATGATAATAAGATCAGCTTTATAGGGTTCCTATCTCGACTGGCCCACTATTTTTTTATTATTCCCTAGTCCCTTTTTTTGCTAGACAAGCCCAATTGAAGTCATGGGTATTAAGCTATGCATTGGAAATTATGCTTAGGGGTAAAAACTTGAGTAAAGATTTAATGCGATAGTATCCCAAGCTAAGTGAACTATTTGCATTGCAGCGTATAAGTGGTGACGACTGGGTTTAGGGCATAAGTCTAAGTCGACTTGTGACTAGCCATCATTGCTGACCATATTGATATCGGCGCCAATGGATGGTTGAAAAGTGACGAAAGGGCATCTTAGGTTAAAAAATGTGTCAACTTGTAATGATATGGAGCTGTGATGGTAGGCCTCAAATATCGGCTAGAGTATGGACCAGAAAGATCTACGTGGGTTATCTTAGGTTTGGTAAATTCTGCCTTTGCCTTTAACATGGCCAAAGGTGACGCTGACTTATGGAAGTACTTTGTGTTTAGTTTATCAAGGTTTGAGATCATCCCTACCAATTCCAAGAGTTGCTTTTTCATTTCTTGAACATCTTGCGTGACTATTCCAACAATTCCTTCCGAGTGGATTTGTCGCACTATGACCCACTTGGCCAATTATAGATAATGATGTCCATTTAGTGGAATTCTTTTCATTGTTAAGAAAGTTCATAATTTTTCCCATTAGTTTTGTGAATTGTTATATTAATTTTCAAAAATCATGCCATAATTCCTCTTGGATGCCTTCAAAAGTACTTACTCTTATTTCTAATTAACCCTTATATTATAGCCCTTTTGACTCAAACAACATATAGGTTCAGTGTTATGTATTGATTAATGCATGAGCGTACTAAGGAATGATGAATAAGGACAAAAGACATGACATGTCACAGATGATTATGTATATAAATGAGACCTAAAATGGTATGAATGTTATGCAAAATGTCATGGAAAGATATATGCATGCATAGTATAAGTGAGTGCAATGAGGATGTTAATGTAAGGAATAAGAAAATAATATGAAATTGAAAATGTTGCCATGGAGATTTGCATTTAGGATTGCAAACATATAAGAAGTGACACATAGATTACATGAAATGCACCATCATCATGTCCTAAATACACCTGCTAGGTAGTATGGCTCTTTGGGGGGGAAGGGATCTACCTGAATCAATGAATTATGCCTCTAGCCTTATTAAAGAAACATGATGCCACTAAGACAAAGATTATCTTTTTATTATAGGCATTATGGTGTTCGTTCACTATTGCCCTATATCAATTGTCTCTACATGTTTGATGCAAGAAATGATACATACAGCATCAACATTAAAAAAAACACGGCAATAAAGGATGAAGGATAAATCACAATATTGCCCCATTAATAGGCATTGGGATGCCTGAGGGTGAACATGCCATGGGTAGTGTCGCTTGCCCTTCAATTTGTAGACTAGTTCAGATAGCATAATGGCGTGTTCAAGTGTCACAACATGGTGCGGATATGAATCCTGACCAGCCTGACTTAAAATGGCAAATGCATCCATTGTTTCTATATAAATATCTATGTATATAATTATTTCCTTTTATTTTTAGGGTTCGTATCTTCATCAATATTATTTTTTTGTACCTGGGGATTAAATTGTCAAGATAAATCACTCACTCGACTTCTCTAACTAATCATTACAAAATGACTATTTATTTTGGAGTCATCACCAATTTTATTTTAGCCAGGTAAGATTGGACACTTATCGGAGTTTATTGAGGGTCGAAACCCATGAAAACAAACTCCAAGGTCTGCGCTTATACCAAAAATCGCATGAAAGGGTCCGGGAGTAGTTATAAGCACAAGTAAGGATTGACCTTCTTGTGATGCTTGGCAATCAGTACCTCATTAACCATGTGTGAACTTAAATTTTGAATTTTATTTGGTTCTAGTATTTGATATTTAATTATAATTCTCATAATATTTCATTAAAAAAATTTATATTATAAGAAAGTCAGGTTTTAATGCTTTTGGAAATGCAAAATTATTCATACAAAATCAAAATAGATTTTTGCAAACATTATAAAGGTATTTCAACAAACATATGATGAACTAAACTAAGTAGAGCATCAAACATGAGCAAGCATCCAAATAACAAGTTATCCATGTATTTCAATAATGGAATCATATTGAAAATGCAATCAATGGCATGGTAAAGATTAAAACATACTAAAATGAACATCTTCACAAGAATAAGCATGTCGAGATGAAGAAAAACATAACAAAAATGCATGAACAGGGGTTGTTTTAATGTCCAAATCAGATATGCCATTTTAGTTCATCCAAACAACATCAAGGCACAAAAAAAATCATGAAAATCTTAAAATTGCCACAAACAAGACCACAATAATGCATGAAAACCTTAATAGGGTCATGGAAATATGAAAGTTCACTAAGGAGATAATGATGACAAAAATTAAAAAAAAAGATAAAATATACCCTATTGAAGACCTTAACTCTTCACTTCTTACTTGAGTGGCAACCAAGCAATGTAGAGCTTACTTTGTTCCATTTCTTTGCTATGAATTAGCAAAGAAGGAATAAAAACAAGCGTTTAGTTATGGTGTCTATAAAAGATGGTTTTGAGGGTAGAGATAAAGGAAATATGAGGTTTTAGAAAGGTTTTCAAAAACATGGAAAAGGAGATACGGGAATGGTGTATCTGGGAAGCTCAAAAGTTTTTGGTGGCTACTGTAAATGTGTTGTGTGACCTACTTTTCTTTTTTCAGTTGAATAAGAAAAGTTGGATTATATAGGGGTGGATTTTATCCATCTAGAATGACCTAGCAAAAAGGTACATAGGACTTTTGGCATGTAAAAAATGATGGCTCATTGTGCCAATGTGAAACCTTTTAGCATTTGATTGGTTAATCTTGATTCTTGCATGTAAAAAAAAACCATGTAGTAGCTAATTAGATGAGTAGTCTCAACTTTATCTTTCATCTAACCAGATTTTCTCATAAGCTTATTGGACTTCTTAAAATGTGTTAATGTAGTATTTAAAGCTAAAAAATTATCCACGTGATTTGTGTAAATTTATATCTGATAATGGAAATTTTTTAGGCCAGTATCATGGCAAAATTTGAGTTTTAAAGTCATTGTATGAAATGAGCAAAATGTCTCAAATTAGGCCAAATATAGCCTTGTGTATTGATATATTGAGCGAAAAAACCTATAATGTATCGATGCTTTGAATATGGTATCGATACAAAGCATGTTATCGATATCAGCAAGATTGTATCGATACTATGCTTACTATATTGATACGTGCACTCCGATATCGATACCTGTTGGCCAAATATTGCAATTTTAGATATGACATACAAACAACCTTGGTATCATTACCACTTTTCAAGTATCAGTGCCAGGCTTTTGGTATCAATACAACTAGAGTGATTTTGGAATTTGGATGATGTGGTGCCTTACATTAGTATCCTATATTGATGCATTGAGACATACATATAAAAATATGGATTTCGCTTTCCTTTGACTCTTCGAACCCTTATCTCGACTGAGGATAGCGCAAAATTGGCCCATGCTTCTCCGGCTTCAATGGTGCCTTGGATGATGACTTCTAATACCTTGAATGTTGGCTCAGACAAAATGGGGTGTCTACATTTATTCGAAAAAAAAATGGAAACGATAAAGGAATTTGCCAAAATAGTGGAGAGCTAGATTAATAGAGCAAAAATTGCATGAAAATATTTTGATATGATCAAAACTAAGAAACTTCCAAAAGTTTCAATATCATATATGCAGTAAGATTAATTCACTTCTCTTGGTATATGGTACTTAGAAATTAGTTCTTAAATATGTATGACATATTTTAGGGCCCAAATGACAGGAATAGTGAAGATGGAACATAGATAAAGGCAATCATGTTAATATTGATTAATGCTTGCATTCTTGAGTAATGTTTATGAAACATAATCTTAATTTATTCGTAATCATAAAATGTTTAGTTTGGCATTTACGTGTAACTTGAGGATGATTGCGGGGCATTTGATGCTGAGCTTGGATTTAGTCCTCAGTGAATAAATCACTAAATCATATAATTTGTTTTATGTTATGGTCATGTTATTCTCAAAACATACACTCGCAATAGTATTGAGAATATGAAATGACCTATAACTTATAACATTCAAAAATAGTTTTCAAATCCAATTCCCTTTAAATATAGACATGTTGGATTTAGTGAG
>JBBYHL010030667.1:0-42438 GCA_038381835.1 Adansonia madagascariensis
TGCAAATTGAAAAATCACTTTAAAATCCTAAACGATTTTTCATGAATTTTCTGATATTTTTCTATCAAAACATGTCATATCATCTTTAAAACCATGTCTTATTCACCCCTGGATCATTCCGGATGAGAGAGTTATGATTTTTCAAATCCAAACTATCCGGAACCTCTAGAATCTAAACATGTATTCTGGTTGGGCCATTCAGGCCCAGCAAATGATTTTACCCAATTTTTCAAATTTTTTTTATAAAAGCTTCATGAAATTCCTTTTTTCAGAAAGGTATTTTTCATAATTTTTCGATACCAAATGAGTCCGGGGTGATTTTTCAAATTTTGACACTCCTTGCCCCTCATATGCTCTGCTAGCAGCACTATCAATCCGAGCTTGAAAATTTATTCCCCCAAAAAATTTTTTTGTAGGGTAAGTGGGAATATTTTTAGGATGACCCTCATCGAGTCACCTTTCTAACGGTATCTTGTCCAACTTCTAAATTCTTCGAATCAATTTAGAATAAATTTGGGAAGCAAGATAGCACAATGCTGTCCCCTGTTTTCGGTTTTGGTCAAAATCGAGTTATTTTCCCGAATTTCATCTCGAGACATTCGAATGTCTCTATGTCAACCCGATTAGATTCGAGAACATGCTTTGATCTCCTATTGGCTCGTATCAAGGCACAAACATATTTTACATCTTTGTCATCCTCATTCGCAGTAAATCTTTTTGCCAAAAATTGTCGAATGCTCACCAATTTTCTAAATCATGAAGTTTTATCATCCACGGGGATAATCCAACCCTGTCTTTCCGAGGGGACACTCCAACCCCGCTTTTCAAAATTGTCAAAGTAAAGAAACTTTCTTTGTCAAAATTATTCGTCATCCATAGGGATACTCCACCCTATCTTTTCGAAGGGATACTCTAACTCTGTTTTTCAATTGCAATTAAATTCTTTTTCCCGGATTTCTATGAATATGTCAAACAAATCTCATTTAATCAAGAAATCCAAATGCATCTAAAAAATGGTTGATTCGGTTATTCCTAGATAATCGATGCTAATAGCAAGATAAATTCCCATAGTCCACCCGTTGTCTTTATCATTGCATTGAATGATCCATGTTTTGTTATTTCATTTATTATCTTACTAACATGATTTCTTTGTGATGATTATTTGCGTTCATGTTATCAAAATGTTTCCAAATAAAATTAAAGGTAATGTTCTGCATGGGTATCTCTCTAGTGCCCAAAGTGGAACATTCCATTTTCAAAGTAAAATCCAGAGGTCATTTTTATTGAAAATCTCTATATTCCCCATCTCTCTGGGGCGTATATGAGATTAAATTTTTTTCATCAAAACCTGGATCATTTCTATAAGATTCATGCATTCGAAGAGGGTCATATCGAAATAATGACAAGTTAAGATCAAAAGAATCAAAATCAAGATAAGACATAGCTAGTAAGGTACCAATTTTGGGCGTCGCGAAGAGGTTCATACCTTATCATGCGTAACCAACTCCCGAACCCAAACGGTGAATCTTTGCATTATGTGGACCACGGGATCTATGTTTTGAGTTTTGTAACTCAGAACATAGGTTTCAATAGGCATCTGATCATGCCTAGCCCGAAATGATCGGTGGCGACTCCAAGCATTGGCCATTTAATGATGGTCATACGAGACCAATAAGATGAGTGATTCATCCTATGGTCCCCCTTCACTGTGTCATAAGTCAAGAATCTGTACTTTCTCGTTCTCATCACAACACCAAAGAATAGTCTCAGTTAAGAAGACATTTCCAAGTCAGGAAAATATTTTAAGTCGTGCATACCCATTAATCCACGAGGATCCACCCTGGGGTATGTTACGACACCTACCAAAGTAGATTAGTGGCGACTCCAAAATAAATGGTTGTTTCATAATGATTATTTAGAGTTAGGTCGAGTGAGTGATTCATCTTTGCATCTCAGTCCCAAGATACAAAAAAAGTAAGAAAATAACAACAACAACAACAATAACAATAATAATAATAATATGGCCCCTATAAATTAAAAATAACGATATATAGATATATAGACCTGCCTTTTATGTTTGGCTAGTCAGGATTTGTATCCTGCCCATGTTATGACATAAGTAATCCTCAGACTTATAACACCAAGTCACCTTGTATGTGAACTATAATACCTAGAGATCATCATGAATGGGTTCATAATGATAGATTCCAAAATAAAGGTGGTTTTAGGTATGATAGGAAGCATACTGAAGGTTAATGAGTGGTCTAGAGAGGATTCGTTACTTTAAATGATATGAAAGGACATATCTCATTTGTTCCCAGCCATGTTAAAGCCCTTAGCCAAGGCAATACCAACTATGGAGTTAACACACAAGGCTGCAATACTAATATGAAATAGGCTGAGAATAGACACTACACCATGCTCTTGCCTTTTCTAACATATATGATGAAAAGATTGAATTACACTGACATACTGCACACTGAAAGGCTTGTCAAAATCGTATTGATTCTTGTGGCATTTAGGTGGCCATGTTGCATCGCTAGATGCCGCTCATGGTCTATAAATATAAATTTTCTTAACTAAATAAATTTATATTTATTGCCAACATATTAGAGGCCTGATAGGTTATACACAAAAAGGTGATTTTATGAAATTAAATTGGGATTGGATTAAATTGTAGAGATATCGATCTCTTAAGGACTAAATTGAAAAGTTCAATTCGTTAAGGGGTTAAAGTGCAATTAATTAAAAAATTATATTTAATACTAACCCTAACTATTTATAATTTGATTTTGCAATCCTTATTTATTGGTAGATTGATGCCACCCTTTGTTGTTGACAATGTGTACCACACGCCAAAAAGCATTAAGAAAGAAAAATGCTTTCTTGTTCTCAATTTTTCAACGAGAAAAGGTGTTCAATCAAATGGAAGGTTTACGAAACCTAAGTCGCTAGCACTACTCGCAACAAAACATGTCCCAACCTTGTGAAGGTTTCTCAAGTCACCCGTATGGATCATCGTTGAGGTCAGACAATTGAACGGCTTTGGTTTGTACAAGAAAAAGTGGAGATTAAATTTAATCATGGATCTTGACAATCCCAATATAAGATATGATTTTTTTTATTTTGTTTTTCTTGAATTTTCAAATCATTTAAAGATGAACAAGTAGATCATTTGAGGAATTCGGTATGTTTATTTAATTTTTTATTGCATAATTTAATAATAATTATTAAATTTATTATTTTTATTCATTTGAGCATATCCAAATTCCAAGAATTATGACTCAAATATTCGAATGCCCAAACACAAGGGTCTGTAATAGTATGTTAGTGAGTTTTTCCCAAGTCCTCAAGAATGAGGTATCGTAATGTGTCAAACATGAATCCAACATGTTGGACTTAGATGGATAAGTTTTTTTTGTATTAGGACTAAGTTGTTGAGATGAATCGCACACTTGACTTAACCATAAATAGCAACTATGAAACAACAAATTAGTTTGGAGTTACCGATAATTTATTTTGGTTAGGTGATAATGGTCAGCTACCTAAGTTCATCTTTGAGGGTTATGAAACACTAAAAAATAAACTCCAAAACTCTGCTTAATAACCCAAAATTCTTATGAAAAGGGTTAAGGAGTTGGCTATGCTTTGAGTAAGACACGTCTCCTCCATGATATCCATAAATCAATTCCTATAAACTACGTGGCACCTTAAACCTTAGTTATAATTGGTTTTAATTTTTCAGTATTTAATTATAATACCCATATTTTTAAATTTTTTAATTAATTTTACTATTTTAATTTTAAGTAAATAGGGTTTTTATATATTATAAAAATCGAAATGTTTTCGGTCCCTCTCCGAAAAAACTAAAGGAATACAAAAGTTTTATTTTTCAAGAATATAAAAATATATGATTTACTTATTTAAAGAGGGTTGTTGGCAACATGCCCTTACCTCATCGCGAAGGGAAGCATGTGATTTAAAGATATTTTTCTTGACAAAAAAATATCTTTTTGCTTGGGACTCTTCTTTTTAACACGAGGGGAGAGAGAAAGCATGGATTCTTAGATCTATATCATGAAAAGGGAATCATCAGATGAATCAGTCATCAAATTATCCTTGGATGGCCACTAGCTAATGCTTGGAGTCTCCACCGAATACATTGGGCTAGGTGCAATCAGATGCCTAATAACACTCAAAAGATCAACTCTAAGGTTTATATGGTCCAGAGTTCCGATGATTAGGTTCGAGAGTTGGTTACACAGAGGGAAGTATCAACCTCTTAACACACTCTAAAGCTGTACCTTCTAGCTATTTCTTGCATTAGTTTTAATTCCCTCGATTTTAGCTTGTCATTATTCTGATATAATCCCTTTTTAATGCATGAATTTTTGCAAAGAGATATCCAAGGTTTTAAGAAAATTTTAATCTCATATATATCTTGGACAAGTGGGAAACATAGTGATTTTTGATAAAATAAGTCTAGATTTAGTTTTGAAAATAGGATATTTCATATCAAGCACTAGAGGGATACTGAAAGGAAGCATTGCCTTCATGATTTTTGAAAATGTTTTGAAAATATGAATACAAAATAACTAACACAAAGAGAAACATGTTAGTCAAATCAAAAAGAAATAATTTTGCATAAAATAAGTCACACAAAAAGGGAAAAGGAAGGGACGATTAAAATGTATCTCATAATTGTTATCAGTTATCTAGAAATAACCAAGTGACAATTTTTTAGATCCTTTGGATCCATTGGTTGCTTGAGGCATAAAAACTAGGTTTAAATTTTGAAAAAGTCTAAAGAAAATTTGGGAGAGAGAAAAGTTGATTTTTGAAGAATTTTAAAAATGCAAGATTAAAAATTTTAAGTTGGCAAAAATTAACTATTTCTTGACAAAAGTGACATTTTTAGGGTTTCTTGACAAAACCAGTAATTTTTATTTTAAAAAAGTTTGAGTTGATAAAAATGAAATTGACAATTCGAAAAAATTGTTTATACCTTGATTCGAGCCTAGAGGTTGTTGCATATCTTTTTGACTCGGCATTGGTCAGATACATTTAGAGGTATTCAAATGCATCAGAGTGGGAATTTAGAAAAATTTGTTAATTTTGACTAATACTAAAAAACAAGGGATAACATTATGCTATCTCTATTTCTTATTTTATTTTAGGTTGATTTAAAGGTTTCAAGGGTCGAATAAGGTACCATTAGAAAGGTGGTTTGACAAGGATTAATGTAAAAAATATTTTAAAAATCCTAGAAGTCACTTTCCAAGAGGAAATTATTTTTAAAGTTGGTTTTAGTGCAACATTAATAGCACATACAGGGGAAAGCATGCAACAAACTTTGAAAAATCATTCCTAAGTCATTTGGAATCATTAAATAAAAAATGTACCTTTTCAAAAAGGGAAATTCACAAAAGTTTTAGGAAAAATATTTTAAGAATTCAAAAAAAAAATTTACTTAGCCAAAATGGCCTAAACAAAATGCAAATCGTTGACTCTAGGGGTTCCAAACAGTAGTAGTTTGAAAAATTATAACTCCTTCATCTAGAATGATCTGAAGGCAAAGATGCCTTTCTGGGGGAAAATATCAAAAAATTCATGAAATTTTTTTTAATGTTCAAAAATGATTTTTCAAGTTGCGACCACAATGCTGCTAGGGCAAAACAAGGAAGTTTTTGATTTGTTAAGCTTCTTAGAACCAGACTCAGGTTTTGGACATTTTAATGTCCTAACAGTAGGGGTTTGATGACAATAGCTTCACAAGCTCATTCACTCAATACCGAAGTGTTTAGGATGATGAAACAACCCATTAATTATGTCACTACTAAGGGACTCTAAACAAAAAGACCAAGGCATAAACAACTTTAGATTGATAAAAGGACATTTTATTTTTTTGAAAATAGAACATTTAGCCTTATTAAACCTTGAATCTAAACATGGAAAGCTTGATTTCTCTCTAAAATTGGAAACCCAATATATAAAAAACCTTAAGCTATGGTAATCTCTATTTATTAAAGTTAACGTAGCCTTAACTTGGGGGTATTTAAAAAAATAAATTTTTAACAAACAACAAAGAAGCATTTTCATAAACATATGATTAACTATATGTGACATTCATGTCAATAGCCATGGAGAGCATGTCTAAACAAACAAAAGATGACCTTTAAATATGAAAATAAAGACAAAAAAATACCAAAAAATGAACATGAAAATGCATGGAGATGTTAGTTTTATGAATGACATTAAGAATCATGCTATGGAAATGATGTGAGCATACTTAAATAAAGAAGGAAAGCTTGCTGGAATTTTAGGATAGCATTAAAACACACTTTCAAAATAACAGAAGCACATATATATGGCAAAACATGGTGGAAGGATCAACAAAGCACTAAAAAATCCTAAGTCTAAAATCCTAAGTCTACCACAACCAAAGTCACAAGATGCATGAGAATCCTAAGAAAAAGTCATGGTCAGCATGTTAAAGCCCATGACAATGATGCAAATGAATGGACAACAAGTAGATGAATGGAAAATAATAAGAATTATACCTTAAAACTTAAAAACCTTGTTGTTAATGTTGAGTAAGAAACACCTTGCACTTATAGGTCATTTTCTTCCCTTCTTTTGCTATGATTTAGCAAAAAAATATGAGCTTTAATGATTGTAGTATGAAAAGAGGGAGATTGAAAAAGAGAAATGTAAGAAATGAAGGGTTTTAGAAAGGTCTCTGGAGTGGTTCAGGGTGGCGGCTGATGTAAGAGTGTGTTGAATCCTTTTTGGCTGAGCTCATAACATATCCTATATAAGATTAAATCTCAACCATAAAAAAATAGCAAATATAGGGCATTTAGGACATTTAAAGTGTACAATGTGATAAGTTATTATACGAAGGAGCAACCTTTCAGCATTTCATTGGCTGATGTACAGCCTTAGCAGCAGTAACAAACCATGCATTGGATGATATAGTGAGCAAGGTCAAGCTTGCTCTTCATTAATAACAAGCATAATAGATCATTTAAAAATGTTATAACCTAGTGTTTAAGGCCTAAAAATGAAATCCATATGATTTTTAGGAAGTTATGACTGATTTTGTATGATTTTTAAGAACAAAGTCATGACTAATTCATGTTTTGCTATTATGGTGAAAAAGTGTGAAAATGGCACGAATCAGGTGCCTTGTGGTAAAAGACTTTGTATCAATATAAGAGGTAAATTTGCCTTCAGTATTGAGACAAAAAGCTCTGTATTGATATCTAGTGTAAAATTACTTTCCAATCTTGAGACAAGGCACTCTATATCAATATCAAGCATAAATTTTTCCCAAGTATTGATACTACATGATTTGTATCGATACAACTTGGCTAAAAATCATGATTTTAGCTATGACATAACTTAAGCTTCTTGTATCAACACCAATATCAAAGTTATTGATACATGGCATCTTGTATTGATACCAATAGTGATTTTTTGTGTTTTGATGATGTAGTGGCCTTGTATAAAATACGAAGAGGCTATCTATCAATACTCACTCATGCAAATATGGATTTTACACACCTTTGTCTCTCCGAACATCTTACCATTGCTAGGATTAATGGATCATTGATCCGTGATTGCTCAAATGACTCTAACAGTAACTTAAATAGTGACCTTTGATGCCCTTTCCTTATATTTTTTAATACAGCCCCTATGTATTTCAAACCTTTCCTAAAAAAAATTTTGGCTAGCACCATGTAGCATAATATTGCTTGCCAATCGTCCTCATTTTTTATTTTCATTATTTTATTCTATCACCTTTCAAATAAGTTTTAAGATGCTAAAAATTGGCTTGGACAAAATAGGTTATCTATAACTACCCCTCTTTGGCTATTCTAAGTATCAAAAGAAAGACAAAGACTGATAGACACCAATTTATCCAAGTTATGCTTATTGTGTCCTTATGCTCTTATGATAAAAGACCCAAAATTAATTTTAGCTATGATTTTAACCTTTGCAAGAAGGTAAAGTTTAAGTTTTTTTAGGATTATTTTTATCTAAAACCTAGACTACGATCTTAGGCTCGACTTATCCCTAGGTTTGGCTTAAAAAAAGAAAAAATGACTAAAAAGCTAGACCTGTTAGTATTATTGGATTTGATTTTAAGACAAAGTTTTTGACAAAGGGACAACTAGCTGAACTAAGCCTATAGGACTTATTAAGTTTAACCCTTTTGACATGAGCTAGTTAACTAAGCTAGACCTATCGACATTGATAGGCTTTAGCTTTTGATGACATGGGTCAATTAGTCAGGATTGACCTATCGATATTACTGGGCTTTGACTCTTGATGACATTGGCCAAGTAATCATGACTGGCTTACCAACGTCATTAGGCCTGGACCTTTAATGACAAGGGCTAATCAGTTAAGACAGACCTACTAGTGTCATTAGGCTTAGACTTTTGATGACATGGGCCAATTAGTCGGGATTGACCTATCAGCATCATTAGGTTTTGACTTTTAATGACATAGGCTAATATGTCAGTACTAACCTATGAGCATCATTGGCCTTTGACCTTTGATGACATAAACTAATTAGCCAGAAGTGACTTATGGGTGTCATTAAGCATAAATTTTTGATGACATGGACAATTAGTCAGGACTGACCTAATGGTGCCATTGGGCTTAGACTTTCGATGACATGGGCCTAGATGAGACTATGCTACTGACATTATTGGGCTTAAACTTTTGATGATATGGGCTAATTAGTTGCGATTGGCTAACCAGTAGTAATGGACTTTAACTTTTGATGACATAGGCTAAGTAGCCTAGACTGACCTACTAGTGTCATTAAGCTTAGAATTTTGATGACAGGGACCAATTAGCTAAGACTATCCTACCGGTATCATTAGGCTTTGACTTTTAATGGCATGTGCTAATTAGCTAGGACTACCCTCCTGGTGTCATTAGGCTTTGACTTTTGATAACATGGCCAATTAGCTAGGACTGACCCACTGACGTCATTGGGCTTGACTTTTTTTACAATTATAAAAAGGGTTTCTTACATTAAAACTCTTAAACGATGCATGAGGTGCATTTGTACGATGCATAAGTTGATATGATGCAAGTGGTTTTGAGAAAATGCATGTATAAATGTATGTATTCATTATTCTTTCACATGTATGTGTGTTGCCATTTTGGCAAGTGAAACATTTCTTGACACACAAAAGGTTAAGGGTTAAAAGGATTTGTTGTCTTTTTTATCCTTATGTGCTGACATAAATCCCTCTTGCAAGCATTTGACAAAAGATTATTAGGTCCTTTTGAGATATATGCCAATCTTCTACCTTTTGGTTTCTCACCACCTTGTGGAGGAGTAATTTGTTAAGTTTCTGACTTTTTGAAGGTGACTTTATTAGTAAAAGTAAATGTGAGATCTTTTTGGAGATGATCTCAGCTTCTGACCTTTTCTTGCCTAGGCTATTTTTATATTTAGACTTTGAAGTCTTTAAGGCTTCTCGATTTTCCCTAAAAGGATAAGAAAAACAAGGTTATTGTTTGTCAACTCAAGACTACACTCTCATAGCCTTATGTTATAAAGTTTTCATCTCTTCTTTTTAGGTGATTGACATCCCATATGCCACAAGTCACCTAGGTATAGCATTAGGCAAATCAATCATAACTCATCCTGAACAAGTGTTTTCTAGACTCTAAGGTGATAACATGTCATGCTCATATGGCATCAAAGCTCCTAACAATTGGTGATCATTCTTTAGGGTGTTCTTGACTTAAGTAAGCAAAATCAATCTTTTTGTATGGTTTGGGTGGTTTAGGTGAGACATGTTGATATGAAAGGTTAAGAGTTCAAAAATATTGACAAATTATGACCAAAGACTCTTAATATCAACTAAAAAGGTTAGAGTTTCGAGAAGTTGACATCACAAAATCAAAAGTTGACATGTAATGGTCAAACATCTGCGTTTTCATAAATCAATCAACAAAAGAAGATGAACATTCCTTCACTCAAATTTTTTTGAAGCCTTATTATGATGCTTCTCGATTTTCAAATGTGACAGCATGATAGGTGCTAGATTTAACTAGTAATCCCTTACTCCTTGAAAAGTTGTTTGGAAAGCCTCATGGATAGGTATAGAATCAAAAGTCAACATGGGATAGTCAAAGATTTGGGTTTTCACAAATCAATCAACAAGAAAAGACAAATATTCCTTCACTCAGATTTCTTAAAGCCTTATCATGATGCTCTATCAATTTTCAAATGTGACAGTGTGATAGGTACTAGATTTAGCTAGTAATCCCTAGTCCTTAGAAGGTTGTTTGGTAAGCCTTATAGGTAAGTGTCAGTCTTAACTAAGGGGTATTAATTAGGGAAATATTCTGATGGATATTTTAAAAAATATATCTCTTATCTTGACTTGTAAGGGTTTTAGACATCTTGAGGTTTTAAAAGTCTTGATAACTCTGTTAATCAGGAAGGATGATTTTTTTTTTTGGTAATTGTTTAGGCAACATCGAAGATTGCTTCAGGCTTTACAATTTTGCTTTAAACTACCTTTTTTTTCTTAAGTTTTCATCTTAAAGCTTTATTCTTTTTTCTTAACTTTTCTTTTTTGGTTTTTTTTTACTGATTGCTTCATCATGCCCTTTAAGGAAGCCTAAGACATTCAAAGCAATGTCTCGAAGAACGAGGTCATCAGTTCAAATAGCCATGCCTAAATGAAACAAATTTTTTGAGGTACATAATGCAAGTTGGGATATGAGATTTAAAAAAAACTTAAATTTAGTGTTTAAAGATAATTGGATCAAGGATCAAATTTGAGGGTTTCCACTCTTGGGTTTTTTCATTTCCTTTTCTTTAATTCCTTCCTTCTTGATTTGATTTTTACTTTGATTTTTGATCGATCTTTTTTTTTCACTTAAACTTTGAATTTTCTTTTCTTTATGTGTTTTTTTTTCGTTTTTACTTTTTTGAGAGTTTAAACCTCAACAACTTAGTACATCCTATATTTATCCTTTGATGCTTGGCATTTTAATAATCATAAAATTAGGGGTCTGCTCTTTTTCCTTAAGTGGCTTTCCATGCCCTCTAATGTGGAGGGTAATCCTTGATCAAGGTTTTTGAAAGAATGAATTCGTTAGGCTTAAAGAGGGTAGCAAAAGGATTAGAAAAGGATAAAAAGAAGATGGTCATCTTCCATTTTAAACATGGCTAAGTTATAGACACTTAATTTTGTCTGGGCCTTTTTCCTTGTTAGTCCAGAAACATCCTAGATACAAAATGAGGTACTTGTCTCAATGGAGGTAAATTTTCTCTCAGGGGAATGTAAATTTTCATGACCTATTTAAATGTGCTTGAATGATTGCAGGTGTAGTGACAAAATAAGCGCCATTTCAAAGGTCATGAATAGCAAATCCCAAAAAAAAAAAACCAATTTCAAGGTAAAATAATCAACTTTTTACTTTATGCTTGTGAAATTTTGAAATTCGTTTATGCAAATGTTATTATGGTTAGATTTCTCATTTTTAGAAATTTTTTGAAAATTTTTTGTTTAATTTAGGAAGTTAACCGTCGTATATTTTTATCGATACATGTATGGTATTTATGCTGATATGCACTGCAAAAAATAAAAAATAATTGAGGAAAAATTCGTATTGGCATTTATACCACAAGGTGTCAAGTTGTCCATTTTTATAATTAATTTAAAATTTTTTGCAATACTACGAATGTCATACTCATAAAATTTTTTTAGTATAAATTATTTCAGATTCCATATTTTCATTTTTATTATTTTTATAAATTAATACTTTGATTAATGTGGTGGACAAAACTCATTTTCTAAAATTTTAACATATTTTAAAAATTTTCCTGATTTTGAAATACGAGCTTTCCTTTATCTGTAAATTTTTTTGTGGAATTTTCTTGAGTTTTAAACTTCAAAATTCTTAAATATTTTTATTTAACCACCAATAAATCAGTTTTTCAAAATTCATTTTATTTTATAAGTTTTAAATTTTTTTTTCATTTCTAAAATACGAAGTTTTCTACTCCGTAAATTTTTTTAGAAAGATTTTTCTGAGTTTTTAATTTTTAAAATTCTTTAAATATTATTATTTATTTCATATTAAATCAATTTTGAAAAATTCTTTTTATTTTATGAGTTTTGCATTTTCATTCAGAATTTTTCCTATTTTTGGAAATACAAAGTTTTCTACTCCGTAATTTTTTTGTGGGGCTTATATGAATTTATAATTTTTAAAATTCTTCAAATATTTCTTTTTATTTCTTAATAAATAAGTTTTGAAAATAATATCTAAACAAAATAAAATAAAGAAATTTGTAGAAGTTGGTAGAAACTCCACCATTGCTGTCATCCTTCATCCTATATAAATAGGGGTTCGATTTCTTCACCTAGAAGCTTTAGCAATTTCCATGAAAAAGAACAAAACAAAAAAAAAAACTAAAAAAATGGAAAATTCTTAATTTTCAAGCTTTCAAGGTATTTTTTCTCGTAAAAATTCTAATTTTTGTTAATTTCATCTTTGAATCTTCATTTTAATGAGTTTTATGATTTCTTGAGCTCATGGATATCATTCCATGCTGAAAGGCCAAGCATGAAAACAATGATCAAAGTTTATGTATTTTGTTGATATATTTGATTTTTATTGCATTTGTGTTGATTTTCATTATAATAATTTATGTTTATTAGTAGAAATGATATTATCTTTATGAACATATGTTTAGTAATATTTATCATGTCATGTTCATTTTGTTTTATGTTGAAATTTTAGTGATCTTATGTATTTTCAAGTATGACAAAAATTTGTTTATATATTTATGATTTTATTTGTGAAATTTCATGATGGAAAGACATTGTTTTGGTGATATTCATGCTTTGGCTGAATCTGATTAGAATTGATGGTAATGATTTTATGTTTATTTTTGTCTCGACTTTTTGGTTTTTAAGTTATTTTGTAATGTAGTAAACATAAGGACTCAATTGTAAAATTTGTAAAAGCTTGTCTGGTCATTTTTGGCTTGGTCGAGAGCTTTATGAGCCATAAGAATTCTGATTCATGTGTTTGAAAACATGTTTTAGGAGCTTTTGACACTTTAGGGGTCATTTTGCAAATTTAAAAAGTTTAGGGACTAAATTGTAAAATATGGAAAAATTATGTTTTATGGCCAAAGTATTTGGCCGAAACTTCATGTACATTTTTGCCATGATTTGTTGATTCTGACCTGATTTGATGATTTCTTGTGATGTTTTATGGTGTTTTTTCCGTATAGGAGTCAAAATGTAAATTTAGGAAGTTTAAGGATTATTTTACAAAAAGTTGAAAATTTATGATTCAAGGCCAAGGTGTTTGGCCAAATCCTTGTGGATGTGTTTGCTATGTTTTTCATATGTATTTTCATATGTTTGTAATGTTTTACGATGTTTTTTTTCTATGTAAGGACTTAAATATAAATTTTGAAAAGTTTAAGGACCTATTAGCAATTTTTGTATTTTAGGTCAATTTTGGTATTTAAGTTACCCATGGAGCGTATAATGGTCATTTCATATCATTTTCGAGTCTTCTAGGTTGCTAGGATACTTATAGGTCGAAGGTGTTAGGGGTATTTTAGTAATTTCTTTTGAACCAAGTCCTATATCATCACCAGGATAGTTTTATGTCGAAGGTGTACAATAAAAGTAAGTTTATTTGCTCATGATGTTATCTAGCCCTTTAGCTTACCAGGATATTTTCATTTCAAAGGTATACCCTAAGGGTATTTTAGTAATTTTATCTAGAACCAAGTCCTAGATAGTAACCGGGATACTTTTATGCCAAAGGTGCATATTTAGGATAGGTTTGTCATTTCATCTCCATATCGTGCCCGTTAGGGTACCAGGATACTTTCACATGAAAGGTATACCCTACGGGTATTTTGATAATTTTACTTAGAACTGGGTCCTAGATAGTAACCGAGATGCTTTTATGCCAAAGGTACATATTTAGGACAGGTTTGTCATTTCATCATCATATTAGTGTTCGTTAGGGTACCAAGATACTTTCACATCGAAAGTATACCTTAGTGCATTTTGGTAATTTTACCTAGAATCGAGTTCTAGATAGTAATCGAGATGCTTTTATGCCAAAGATGCATGTTTAGGATAGGCTTGTTATTTCAGCACTGTATTAGTGTTCATTAGGATTTCGGGATACTTTAATGTCAAAAGTATACCCTAACGGCTTGGTAATTTTGGCTAAAAATTGAGTCCTAGATAGTAACTAGGATGCTTTTATGCCAAAGGTGCATATTTAGGATAGGTTTGTCATTTCATCATCGTATTAGTGTCTATTAGGGTTACAAGGATAATTTTACATCAAAAGTAAACTTTAGGGGCATTTTCGTAATCTCTTTTAAGCGAGTCCTAGGTAAGCACCGGGATGCTAGTAGGCCAAAGGTGCATATTTCGGATAGGTTCACATTTTTATTAACATTTCCAAGTCCTTAGGAAACCCGGGATACTATTGCGTCAAGGTATACTTGGGGCATTTTTATAATTTTGCATCAGAACAAGTCCTATGTGAATACTAGGGTACTTTCATGTCGAAAGTACACATTAGAAATAGGTTCGTCATATTAGACTATTTTTAGGTTTTAGGGTCAATATTTTTAATAATATCGGGTATACTCTAAAATCAAGGCAATGTCCCCTAATTAATTAACATGTGAAATTCCTACCAGAATATACGATAGGTTCTACGAATTATTTTAATAACGAGACCCTTTTCAAAATGAAAGTCAAGATTTTGGAACTTTTGTAAAAAATAAACATTTCGTATTCCATAGGTTCTCGAGCAGGATATGATAGAGAATGATAAAAACTTTCGTGTTCTTTTGGTTCTTCGAGAGGGTATGAAAGATATTTTGATTTCTAAAAATATAAAAACCCAATTTTTCATCCAGAATAATAAATTCGTTTGTTTAATAAAATTTTATTTTTACTTTTGGAATTATAATTAAATATCGAATATTGGAAGTGAATAAAAATCAAATTTATGTTAACACGTGATTAATAAGGTACCGATCATCAGGCATCATGAAAAGGTCAATCCTTACTTTTGATTGTAACCGACTCCTGTATCCTTTCATGCAATCTCTGGTATGAGCGTAGACCTCGGAATTTATTTTTAAGGGTTTCAGAACCTTTGAAATATGAACTCTGGCAAGTGATTAATCTTACCTGGCCAAAATAAGATTGGTGCGACTTTAAAATAAAATAGTCGTTTCATAATGACTATTTAGATTTAAGTTGAGTGAGCGTGTCATCTGGACAACTCAGTCCCAAGGTACAAAAAATAAAGAATAATAAAATAATGATGATATATGCCCCTAAAATTAAAAAAATAATGATATTCAGATATATATATATATAGGAATAATGGCTATACTCACCATTTTAAGTTAGGCTGGTCATGATTCGTATTTGGGCCATGTTACGACATATGTGGATTGATGAGTCATTCGTCAAGGAAAGGTTCTCTTAGAAAACATGTTGAATGTCCTAATGATGTAGCATTTAATTTCATTTTCCTTTTTCTTTTCTTAAGCGCATGCCTCAGTATAACTCCCTCATCATGCTTTAAGGCATGTTCCTTAAAGGCACAGACTTGCCTTAGCCACAAATGATTTTAAGTTTTGATCGACCAAAGAGAAAGGTTCAAGTGGTCATAATGGAGTCTCTATGAGGATTTGCTCTAAAAGTAGGAGCAGTGTGTTCGATGATATTCTCTATTGGTCAAAGGTTTAAGGAAAGGTTGTGGTGTCCATGACAAGGGTTACCTAAAAGGATTCAAGGACTCCTAAGGTTATAACCCTATCTGAGCACACGGTAAACTACCTATCTAGTTCCTTTAAGAATAAGTGTTGATTATTCAACTTTTTGTTGGTCAATTTTTTGTTGTGATTTTTTTAACTTTAAAGTGACCCAAAGTTATATCAGATAGGATGTGGATGAAATGTTTTGGCAAATGTAGATTTTCCCCTAAGGACAATCACCAATTTGTCAAGATTATCAATGTTTTTTTCCAAAAAAATTATTACTACCTTCAAGATTGGAATTTAATCATGTAAGACTTTATTGCCAAAGAGATTCAACATTTAAAATGAAGCATGATGCATAATGATTGCAATTTGTTCATGCAAGGATTGTTGGACTACACTCGCTATGAGGTATTATCCGCTTTGGAGCAGTGCACAGATTGTCCTCATGGTTTTGTCCTATGAGAAAAAACACCTCAATAGGGAAAGGTTGGCCCTTGCCTTATAAGCCACAATCCATGTCCTTGGCTAATCGATGTGAGATTGTTATCTTGCCCAACACTAGGCCCCTAGGCAAGGGTGTGGACTGTGTAGGTCGAGTAGGCAAGTTAGGTCATAGATTGAGTAGGCAAGCTACCACTATGTAAGTTGTAAATCAAGTGGACAACATACTATTGTGTAGGTCAAGTAACTCGTAGTTACTTATTTATATACCTGAATGAGATTTCGGCTATAAGCTTGCTATGCAATAATGGGGATTATATGAAGCTACCTATAAAACAACAAAGGTGAGAGAGGCTCGGAGTTGGACTCTGAGGGAACACTCCAATGCTTAAGTCATAGAGGATACTATGAATGAAGAACAAAAAGAGAACTAAGAAACTCTAATAACTTATACCTAAAAAGTGTTGATGCTACCTCTTTATATAGACCTTGATAGGAGCTGTACTTGATCTGAAACTCTAGGCGAGTAAGAGTTACGTAGCAATAAGCTTATCGTTCATTGGGATTTGAAGTTGGAAAATAATCTAAATAGACCTAGCATGCATGGACATTATGGCATGGTCCCTAAATCATAGAAAATGATTTAAATGCATGAAATTTTCTTAATAACTCCTAAGTCATGGAAAATAACTTTAATATCTCTAAAATTCATGAAATTTGCATGAAAGTCCCTCGATTGTAGAAGATGACCTAAATGACATCAAAATTCATGAAATTACATCAAAGTCTCTAGATCATAGAAAATGACTTAAATGACATTAAAAGTCATGAAAAGTTCATGAAATTGCACCAAAGTCCCTAGATCACGAAAAATGACCTAAATGACATGAAATGACGTAAAAATACCTAAGTCCTGGAAAATGACATAGAAATGCATGGAAGTTGCAAAATAGCTCCTAATATGCATGGAATCAGTATAGGAAAATTGCAAAATGGTCTTTAGAAGTTTCTAACACTCCTATACATATCTATACATCATTTTCACTAATAATCTTACTAACATTGCATCATATATGCTTTTACTTTCAAAATACCTTATTAACATGAACATACATGGATTCATAAATATACATGATAATGTTGTCATAATCATGATATATTCATGGGATATACATGGACATGTGAATCATGACAATAATGCATGTAGACACCATAAATGCATGTATCAAACTCATCATGAAACATAAACAACATAAGACTAAATCATAACCAAAATGTGGAAGATACATGATGAAAACTTACATGAAACCAAAAAATCAACATAAAACATTTGGAAAATAATTTTTTTCACGGAAACTTGTTTTTTTTGTTTGGAACTTTTAACAAAATGGCACTAAAGAATAATCAAATATAATGATTTAAGGTCATAGCTTAAGATTTAGCCATAACTTGGTTCTTGCGCCTTCGCACAAATCATCCCCAAGCATAGCTTAGGATCATCCAACTCACAAAAAAAGAGAAGAAAATGTAAAATAAAGACAAAAGATGAGAGAAAACAACCTTAAGCAAAAACTTGAAGCTATCACTCTTATTTTCCTTCTTTTTTTTTTCTCTTTTTTTTTTGCTTTCCTTTTGCTCTCTATTTTTTCTCAGCTCTGAAACTAAAGGATCCCCTCTAGTGAATGTCCTCAAGGTGTTTTTAACCCCCTTTTATTGATCATCTCATCCTCATGCAAGTTTATCATATTTTGAGAACTCAACCAAGCTTGCTTCTGAGCAATCTTTCTATAGGGCTAAGTGGTTTGATCAAGGGCTGAAACCCTTTCAAATGGAGCATGTTTTCAGCCGAGTTTTGTGAACAATCTCAGATACATGCCCTCAAAGAGAACCTCACTCCAAATGGTCATATCTTTGCTCTATTCAAGAAAAGGTGTTTTAACTCTAGCTTAAAATAGTCATCCATTGAAATTCAACTAAATCAGACCCAAAATAGTTAGAAATCAACCAAACTAGATGCCATTGGTTTTTAAGTATAATTAAAGCATTAATCTCATTTATCTTAAGTGCATTCATGCTTTAATGGCTTAATACATGTGAGTGGTTCTCAGGCCTATGTTTCACTAGTAAAATGTTTATGGAAGACCTTTTGTATGGTTATGAAGTGATCCAAGGCCATTAAGAAGAGGAAATGTAAAAAAAACTTGGGTGAAAGAGCTTGCTCATGGTGAAAATCTTCATAAATTATCGATACATTGTGTTTGTATCGATATAAGCACTTCTAGAACCAAAAATTCATGAAAAACACGATATCTTATCAATACAATATGGCCTTATATCAATACAATGCATGCTTTAGGCCTAGAGTGACCAAAACCTAATGATATATCGATGCATTAATAAAATGTATTGATACATATTCATGAATTTCATGAAAATGACATTTTTTACATCCTAAAGGTTTCCAATTATTCAATTTGCTCCCTAAACATTTCAAACCTTCTTTTTTCCCTCCTTGGTGTCGTATAATCCTTCTTTATTATTCTGTTCTTTATTATTATTTATTTTTAGCCTTCTTTAGAAAATTGGTTGGGGACTATCACAACATGGCCCAAATACAAATCCTGACTAGGCCAACTTAAAATGGCAGGTGTGTTGCTCGTTCTTATATATCTATATATCATTATTCTTTATATATAAGGGCAATATCATTATTGTTTTATCCTTATTATTTTTTTTGTATATGGGGACAAGTCATCGAGATGAATCGCTCACTTGACTTAACCTTAAATAGTTGTTACGAAACAACCATTTACCTTGGAGTCACCACCAATCTATTTTGGCAAGGTGAGATTTGTCACCTACCAGAATTAGTATTTCAAGGGTTACGAAACCAAAAAAATAAATTTTGAGATCTATGATAATACCAGAGATCGCATGAAAGGGTCTGGAGTCAGTTACTATCAAGAGTAAGGATCTATTCTTTCATAATGCCCGAAAATTAGTACCTTATTAATTACATGTTAACTTAAATTTTGATTTTTGTTCAGTTTCATTATTCGATATTTAATTATAATTCCTACATATTAAAATAATATTCTAAATTTTTTATTCCACATAAGAAAATCGAGTTTTTAACGTTTTTTAAAATCAAAATCTTTTTCATATCCTACCAGATGACTGAAAGGACATGAAAATTTTTATCATTCTCTTTCGTACCCCAAAAAAGAGTTGGAGTAATACAAAAGGTTTTAAAAATCAAAATAACTTTTGTATCCCATTAGAGAGTCGGAGGAATACAAAAGGTTTTATTTTAAGAAAACTGAAATATCCTTATTTTCTTTTTGAAAAGGATATCTTGTTATTTTAATAATCTGTAAAATCTCTATCACATTTTGGGAGAAATTTTATGTATTATTTTAACTTGGAGACATTGTTTTAATTCTCTAAAAATTCCAACTTTATTAAGAATCCTAATAGAGTACCTCAAGACCCAAAAACAATCTAAAATGATGAGCCTATCCCTAATGTGATACCTTTGACATAAAAGAGTAATCACATAAGACTTGTTCTAATGCAAAATTACCAAAATGCCTTTGGGTTTACCTTCAACATACAAGTATCCTAATAACCCTAAAAGACTCAAAAATAGTCTAGAATAATGAATCTATCCCTAATGTGTACCTTTGACATGAGAGTATCTCGATGATCACATAGGACTTTGTTTTAAGATAAATTCCTAAAATATCCTTGAGGTATACCTTCGACGTGAAAGTATCTCGATAACCTTAAAGGACTCAATAATGATATGAAATGACAATTTTACCCTAAATGGGTAAATTAGATGACAAATATGACCTAAAGTGCAAAAATTGCTTATAAGTCCCTAAAATTTTAAAATTACATATTAGCCCTAAAATAGCTAAAACTACTAGAAAGGCTTTTGAAATGTCCAAAATACCCTAATTGGGTAATTTAGATATTAAAGTAACCTAAAATACAAAAATTATAATTAAGTCCCTAAACTTTTTCAAAATTTCACTTTGTACCCTCTTAAAGAATCGGATGAATACGAAAGTTTTTTTTTATACTCTACACCTTTGAAGGACTGGAGGAATGGTTACAATAATCAAAACACTCTAAATGGATGATTTTATGTTGGAGATGACCATTTTGACCTAAAATGCAAGATTTTCCTAATGGTCCCTAAACTTTTCTAAATTAGCAAATTGGTCCTTACATAATTAAAACACAAAATTAAACAGCAAATATATCAAAATCAACACAAAAATCACATCCAAAAATTTTAAGAAAGTTTTGACCATTCACCTTTGGCCTTGGAACAAATTTTTCAATATTTACAAATAAACCCTTAAACTTTCTAAAATTACAAAAAAAACCTTAAAAATACAAAAAATGCATTTCAACTGGACAGAATGCATAAAATATATTCTTAAATGTATACTGATTTTGACCACGCATGGAATGGCTAAAATTATTTTTTTATTTTTTTTATAAATTAGTCCTTAAACTTTTTATTTTTATAAAATAGCCACAAAAATTCTAAAAAAATGATCATATACATATAAATTAGGTTCAGCCAACATCAAACAACCTATTAAACAAAATTTTTCCAACTCAATGATCATATATCCAAGCTTTACCAAGCACAAATCAATCCATCATGTAATAAATCATAAAAAAAAAAACATATAAACATGTTATTCCAACATAATAACAAGAAAATATTACAAATATGATCATATATATATATATGAAAAACTAAACATCATAGCACAAAAATCAACATCATATCAGAAAAACAAATTTCATGAGAAAAATTAAGCGATTATTAAGAAAAATAAATCATAATCAACAAATCAAAGAAAATAGCTCATAGCCATCAAGCTTAGCCTTTCAACAAGGATTAAAATCCATGAGCTAAAACATGATTTTGGCTAACTAAAAGGAATAAAAGTAAATAAAATGAACAAAAACTAAAGATTTTAGAAGAAAATACCTTAAAAGCTTTAGAACTTAAAAAATTTTGGTGTTTTTTTAGTGTTTTTGTTCATGAAAGCTAATTTCTCTTAAATGAAAAATTGTCGCCCAATTTATAAGGGGGAAGTTCGGCCAAAGGGGTAAAAAAAAACTCTTGGTCGAAAATTACAAAAAACTTTTTCTAATTCATTTTATTTATTTCATTTTTATAGGTATTTATAATTTGGTGATAAGATGGCACTAATTAAGTGTACTATTAGCTATGACTCATCCTTTTTAATGACGATTAAGATAAGATCATCTAATGGCATGGTTAAAACCAAACTAAATTAGTTAGGGAATAGTTGGGTCCAACTAAACTAGTTTCCATGGAACTAGTTAAAAAACCCAAAATTAAAATAAAACAAATTAAAATTAAAATTAATAATCATAAACAAAAATTTTGAAACGAAATAATGAAAAAAAATTCTTGATTGGAAATTCAAATTTTGTATAATTAGACGAGAAAAATCCTTACAAAAGAAAATTATTTATTTTAAAAAGATTCAAAGCTCATAAAATAAATTGAATTTTTAAAAACTGATTTAATATGAATTTAATAAAAATATTTTATGAATTTTAAAAATTTTAAACTTAGAAAAATCACACCAAAAAATTTTATGAAGTAGAAAACCTTGTATATTAAAAATGAGAAAATTTCCAAAAATAATTCTAATTTAAGGAGAATAAGCTGAATTTAATAATTTACTTAAAATATTAATTTGTAAAAATAATAAGAATAAAAAAATTTAAATTTTGGAACAAATTTCACTGAAAATTTTCACGAATAAAAGTTCACGGTACTGTGAAAATTTCAAATTTAATTGTTAAATTTGGTAACTTGATACCTCATGATATAAAATGCCAATATGTATTTTGTTTGCATGCTTTTTATTTTTCAAAGTGCATATCGATAGAAGATTTAACGAGAATCGATAAAAATATATGACAGTTAACTTTCTAAATTTTACTGAAAAATCTTAAAAATTTCCTAAAAAATGAGAAATTTGATCGTGATATCATCTGCAAAAATGAATTTTCAAAATTTGATGAGAAAATGCTTAAATCAATTTTTTCTTAAATATTCATCCCTTTTATCCGACATTGGCCCTCAAAACTGCACTTTTTCTATAACGTGTGAACGCGACCATTTAAATATGACAATCAATCTTGAAATGTCTTATCTATCTGGAGGAGGTCATCTTGTATCAAGATGGCTGCTAGATTCTCGTTCTCAGATATTTAGGACTATTGCAAAAAGGGTTGAATGAAATAAGGTGTCTACAGCGATGAGGAGGCATGTGTGTTTTACTTGGGTCTCGGATCGAGCTTCACTTACTTAGAAGTGGCCTAGACAAAATAAGGTGTCTACAATATATATATATATATATATGATTAGTTTCAATAAGGCCCAAAAAGGCATCCGAGCTTTTATGCAAGGGTTGAGGGCTGCAAGAGCTTGGGAAACAATAAGCGCCTAGCAAGCTTGGGCCTAGGTTTGGGTTAAAGGTCGAGTGAGCCATATCATTTTAGAGCCTAGCCGATTAGAGTTATTTCTACCCAACCTGTTTGTTTGTTTTAAGCTTGAACCAAACCAACCAATTTGTTGGATTAAGGACATGCCTGTCTATTCAAATTTTAAAAAGGACAACTGAATAGTTTATTTCTACTTTGATAATTGTATGTAAAAAGTTTCAAATAGTTTACTTGAATTTTATTTTAAAATCCTATTTGATTGAAACCGTTCTTGTTTGAAAAACTATAAAAAAAATTTCTATGGTTTTCTTTATTTTGGTTTTGCCATCTACGAGAGATTACACAGAATCCAAACGGTTTGTGTAGTTGCCATTGTTATGCTTCCAACTACAAAGATTGAGAGACTTGGGAGATGAATCTATCAAGCACAATAGATATGCAATTAGCATCTAAAATCCAGAGGTTGTGAACCTTGACTTTAAAGGATAGTCTGGGCTCATGCTTATCAAAGCAGGCATAAAATATCTAATCAGATTAAACATATGTAGTGTAAAGTAAATAGAGAAATACCTAGGTTTCCTTAGAATCTTAGGTTAACATACACATATGGTCAATTTGGCAATTTGAAAGACAAATATGGTAAAGTTAAAGTTATTACCTCTTTAGCAACTCGTAACTTTAAGTGTGATGATCCCTATATGATCATTGCCATGACTTAGTTACTTTAATCTTTTTTTAGGCTACATGAGCACAAGCATCTTACCTTTAATAGTAATCTACAATTGTCAGAGCCTTCTTAAAGCTCTAATGGTTCTTCTGTGCTAGCTAGAGGCTTGAGAAGCCTTAACCAAAAGGTAGGATGCAAATGTTTTCTCTCACACATAACCAAGAACTAATCTAAAAAGTCATAGAGATATGAGATAGTGCTATAGAGAGGCCATAAAGATGTGGTATCATGGTTTCTTGCCTCATATAGGTTTAAGTTTTTTTATTTTTCTCATGATCAAGAATGATTCTAGACCATTAAAAGAGCAAACAAGGCACTATTGGTACAGGGAGAGCAAGATTAGGCCAATCATGGCTTAAGGATTTAGGGATGTGGAGCTTAAAGTTTTTTATAACAAAAAAGTGTAACAGTCACCTAAAAACTCTTATAGATGTATATTTATACATTAAAATTAAGTTAGGCTTTAACTAATGGGTCAATCAAGCCTAATACTACCAAACCCAATAGCTTTCACCATAGGTGGTGCTATCATAGGGATACAAGTGAAACTTATTTACGTAGGCCATTTAAAATTAGGCCTAAACATTAAATATTTAATATCTTAGTCTAATCCAACACCAATGAGGCCTACTAATATTATGCCTAACTTATATCAGGTCCAAATAGGTTTTGTTCAAAACAAGGCCCCTTTAACTTTATAATTAGGGCTTTTAGGCCAACCTCTATTCATATGTAGGAACATTTAATTCTTAATTAAAGTCCTCAACTAATTAAAATAATTTTACTTCATGTAAATATTATTAAATAACTATTGCATAATTATTTAATTTGCTAGAAATAATTATCTAGCCCAAACTTAAGATATCCCTATTTACATGCCAACTATTAAACATGATCTCAATAAGACATTTTTATCTTTACCGCCATATTAAGATATTTGTAATTAGATTTCATAAATCTAATTTATCTCTTTAAAAATATTTAATTAAACTAATTCATTTTAAGTCCTCCATATTTTACCTTTTATTTAATTAAGCTATGCTTAATTAAATCTTGGATTTAATCCAATAGATCATCTTATTGTGTGTGACCCATAAGGTTCCTAACATGTTGGCAATGAATATGATTAATCTTATTAATTCCATTCATGGATCAAAAGTGGGATCTAGCAACCCATCATGACCACCTAAATATTGAAGAGTCAATATGATCTCGAAGAAACTTTTTAACAACTAGCCATCTAGTGTAATTTGATCATTTCATAAAATATCTCAGAAAGACCATGAGCATGGTGCAATATCTAGTCATATGTCAATCCATATTAGTTCCTACAACATATGGTTAACCTTATGAAATTGGAGAAACAATTTAGAAGAAATCCATCATGCATTGGCCAATGACTTTAACAAGTTAACCAAAGCCAAGAACATATGAGATATGTTTCGATGTCACTTGGAATACTAAATCCTCTCTAGATCACTCATCCATCTTCGTGTGCTTCATATCATACCCAAAACCACCCTATTAGGCATCCATTTATTATGGACCCATTCATGATGATTTCTAAGTATAAGAGTCCCCATACAAGATGACTTGGTATCACAAGTCATGGGACTAATTACATGACTTATACTTTAGAACATTTCCATATACACTTGAATGACAATACTAAATAGAGTTCTCAAACGAGCCATGTTTTGTAAACTTTTTCCATAAAACAAGCACCCACATGCCATCCCAAATATCCTATATACTTTAACCAAAGAGAATGGTTGCTTACTTCACAAGTAAAAAAGCATAACACATGCTAGTCTTTAAACATTGCTAATGCCTCGTCTTGGCAATACAATGACTAAGAATAGTTTTAGGAACATGATTTTGGTGATAAGTATCTCAGAGTTGTAACTCATTACGTTTCCTTGACAAGGCCAAATGAATCTTTTAAGGTCACAAGGATACTTATATGTCGATGGTGTATTTTGACGCATCTTAGGATCAATTTTATTATTTCACTAAATCAAAAATTTTGAAAATTAAGGTAATATCTCCAAGTTAAAGTAGTTCGTGGAATGTTTCCCAATATATGAGAGGGGTTCTAGGATTATTTTAATAGCGAGATATCCTTTTAAAAATGAAAAAAATTGGTATTTTTTTGAATTTTGTAAAATTAAAACCTTTCGTATTCTTTCAGCCCTCTAGTGGGTGAGAAAGATATTTTGATTCTTAAAACCTTCATATTCCTATGGCTCTTCAGAGGGATGCGAGAGATATAATGATAAAACCTATCCTGTTCATCCGATCTCGCGATGGGGTATGTAAGATATTTTGATTTTTAAAAATATTAAAAATTCAATTTTCTCATACGAAATAATAAATCTATTTCATAAAATTTTGTTTTTATATATATGGGAATTATAATTAAATACCAGATATTGAAACTCAATTAGAATCAAACTTTAAGT
Source organism: Adansonia madagascariensis (assembly GCA_038381835.1). Lineage (NCBI taxonomy): Eukaryota > Viridiplantae > Streptophyta > Magnoliopsida > Malvales > Malvaceae > Adansonia > Adansonia madagascariensis. The sequence goes on from JBBYHL010030667.1 coordinate 25,961, forward strand.
TAACACACAATTAATAAGGTACCATTTTTAGGCATCATGAGAAGGATCGATACTTGTGATTATAACCGATTCTTAGTCCCTTCCATACTCTAGTATTAATGTTAACCTCAGAGTTTGTTTCCATAGGTTTCAGAACCATCAAAATATGATATCCAATAGGTGACCAATCTCACCTAGCCAAAATAGATTGGTGGTGACTACAAAATAAATGGTCATTTCATAATGATAACTTAGAGTTAGGTCGAGTGAGTGATTTATCTTGCCAATTCAATCCCGAGACACAAATAATAATAATAATATTAATAATAATAATATGGCCTCTATAAATAAAAAAATAATGGTATATACATATGTATATAGGAATGAAGGGTACAACCACCTTTTAAGTCTAGCTAGCCAAGATTTGTATCCTTGCTGTGTTATGACAGCTTGGCGACTTACTTGGGACAAGTTAGAAAGTCTGACCTAAAATTAATCATGTATTAACTAAATTATGATTAATTCAGTTTTGACCTGTATTTTATTATAATTCTCAATTTTTTTCAAAATAAATTTTTATTATATTTTTTATTTATATAAAAAATTTAACATATATTGTTCATATTTTTCACTTTTTTTTGCAGCATTATTTTAGGGGAATTTAGGATAGAGGTTTTTATTATTTTTTAAAGTGTTAAGTCATAAAAGGTTTGTTCATTCCTCCCATACGTACTGTGCACATATATAGCATTAGATTCTTCTCCAAGCATATGAAAAGTGCATAGCTTACCCAATATTTTAGAAGGGCTAAAGTAGCTCTACCCTTTAAAGTGTTAACCTTTATTTGGGCCAGTGAAAAGCCTATCGGGTATAAATTCTTACGCTTGCTTGAGGTGTTAGCCTCACTATGGGCATGGACGATACTCCTACTTGAATTCCTTTCATACATAAACTCATGATGGGTAAGTATTATAGTACCTTACTAATTCTTTTTGGACTTGGGGGAATGATTTGAGAACCTATTTAGATGTCCAACTTGAACTCCATGTAATGAATTATAAAGGCCTTAATTTGTAATTCCATACCTCGTTTTAAAAGTTACCAAATTAGATACATATAGGGGAACGCTTCTAACCTTTTACTTTTACAATTTGATTTTCTTGATATCAATATGTGTACATTGAGTTGCTATGATGAATTTTATTTTTATTATTTCTTACCTTGATTTGTCTATATTGTGATGAATTTTCTTACAGCACTTTTTATAGTTGCATTTCATTTTTAATAAAATTTCTATGATAAAAAAAATGGGTTTCATGGATTACTTCCTAAAAAAAAGAAAGAGAGAAGAAATGACATGAATCTCTCTTTAGAAAAAAGGTTGAAAGAGCAAAAAGCAAAAACGAAAAAGAAAAAAAGAAAAAAAAGAGAAAAAAACCAAAATTAAAATCAAATTGATCAAATTTTTGAAGCCTTCAAGTCTATTAAAGAAAAAAAGGAAAAAATAGTGTTAGGATTTTTTTCCTTTTTAATTTTTCTCTTGCACAACGTCCATATATCATGAAAGACTTGCAAGTTCTTTCAAGCATTTTTACATATGCAGGATTCCTAAATTCATTTGTTATATGCTCATACATTTGTAATTCCCATGACAAGCAAAATCCATTTCATTTATTGCATTTTAAGTACTAAGACATGGGTAACAATTTAGAGGCAAGAACTAGCATGTTAGAGTCCACCCAGAGGAATTTGAAACACTAGGCTTGTGGGATGAAAAATTGCTTGTAAAACTATTTGAAATAACTATTGGCATTCTTAAAAGGGAGTCTATGAAAGAAATGCCATCATTTATATTAGGTCAATTCGGTATGACCTTGACAACTTGGTTGGAAGCACTAGTTAGTACTTTGGAAAGAAATATCAGGGAATTTAAGAAAGATGTGTAAAAAATACAGGGACAACTTTTAGAGTTGATAGAAAATATAAGGGACTAAATCAAAGCAGAATGGATTGCACTTAGGAGTCATCATCATTCTTGGTCATAATCCATCCCACTACTATCACCAACCCAAAAACTAAGTCAAGCATATCATTAGGGATAGATTCTGATCCATGGCCAATTCAAACAATTAAAAAGAATATGCGTAATCTTCCATCACTATAAATCAAACTAAACCCTTTTTTAACATTTTATCACTCCTCGATCACCTTTAGCTCTGGCAAGCAAGAAATCACAATAAAATTAGAAAAAATTTTAATTTGATTCAAACCCACTAACCTATAAGGATGTGTACCCTTATTTGCTAAAAATTGACTAGCTGCACCTATTCATGTTAAAACCCATAAAATCCCGTATAAAAAAGAACATAATCTTTAGGCCTATTATGAGTACCATGCTGGAGTATAGGGACACTATTTTGAGGACTGCATTCCATTTAAAAACAAGGTGGAAAGCCTTATAGATGCTGGAGCATTAAGGTTTGAAATAAAAAGTGGATCGGAGGAAATTCACTACTAAATTATTTCCAAACCACTTACCCTAAGGGGGTGAAAAAATAATCAAGACTAGAATCCATTTGATTTGATTCCCATCCTTTATACTTATCGCAACTTATTAGGAACGGTTTTTTGGTGCCTTTACAAATGAGGCCATTAAAACTTCTATACCCAAATGATTACAATGCCAATGAGCAAGGTGACTATCACTCTGGTAATTGAGTTTATTCAACAAAAGGCTGCCTTCAGTTGAAATACAAAATTAAGGAATTCATCCAATTGGGATTGAATTTTAAAGGGAAGAACACTAAGTTTTAATGAAAATTTGATAATTAAACCTTTTGGCTAAGGGTAATGAAGTGCTAAGAGGCAATAAACTAATCATAAAGATAATCTTGTGGCTACTTGCTAGGTTTTGTAAATATAAAGTTCAAAAAGAATGATCAGTATTTGCAAGGATTCCTAGAAGTATTAAGATAGCTAGAAAAATAAGGTGTTTGCAAGAATGATCCTTTTATTATTTTTTCTTATGAATCCTATAAATGTGGTTTTGTATCTCAATAGTGAATGAATAAATCGAAGAGTTTTGGTTGATGAAATAATGGTGTTGAATCATGATTCGAATTTCTTAGATTCTTGCCCTTATAATAACCTCCATGTTTAATATTTATCAGCTATTTGGCACCCAATCTATCTCATCAAATACTGCCCTATTCATTTGCATATTTATTCATTCAGTCATTTATTCACTCATACATGCATCCATTTTCCATTTATCGACAAAAATACATGGATGATGATAAAGATTAATATTGATAAGATACAAACATATTTACGCAAACTAATTTGAGTTTTTTTCCTCCATTTTACAATGAAATAACATGAATCGCTAATGAAAGATACCATACAATAGGAAAAAATGCAAGCACAAACTGTAAGTTTGTTGGAACTACTTCAGACAAGCAAGATGGTTTGCCAACAGCCAGAAAGTACTACTACTAACACTCTTGTAAGGACATCTGAGGTGGACTAAGCTAAAAGACTGCTGACCAATGTCCAAGATACATAACTGACAAATACATATAATGTACAGCAAAATGGTGCTGCAGCTAATCCACTACTAGCCATTAGTATTAATACTAATATCCTCATAAAAAAGGTAAATACGAAGATTACCATCATGCAAGAGGAGTCAACGGTCCTTAACCTTGATGAAGAAGAAAGGCATAAACAGAAGGGCAAGAAATAAGCCAAACCAGAAGTTAAAAAGATTCTTGAAAGAAAGCTTAAAGCCATAAAAAAAGATGAGCTCCATACAAGTGTGATGTTGATGATCTTAGTCCAGTGCGAGATTTCATTATCTCACCAAAATTTAAAATACCAAAGTTTGAAAAGTATGGTGAACTCACATGCCCTAAAGCATATTTGATGACATATTACCATAAAATGACTGGGCATACCTAAAATAAGAAATTGCTCATCCATATTTTTCCCAAAAGTTTGGCTGAGGCAGCTCTAAAATAGTACTTCCAGTTAGAAAGAGGCCAAGTGAGCACTTGCAGGGATTTGGCTTGAGTATTTTTATGACAATATAAGTGAAAGTTAGAAATTGTTTTAGTTTGAATAACCTTTCAAAATATGAGAAAAAAATCCTAATAAGAGCTGTGAAAAATTACGTCTGCAAATGGAAAGATGCAGTTTCACATGTCCAACACCCCTCACGGATTAGGAAATGCATGCCTATTTCGTCGATACTCTGCTATCTCTATACTATGATAAATTGGTTGAAGATGGAACTTGAATGGACCTCCTCACTTTCTTGACTTTTTATAGTCCTGGCTTCCATCAGTTATGACTTATTGGCACTTATTGGCACTTAACCTTGATGAAGAAGAAAGGCATAAACAGAAGGGCAAGAAATAAGCCAAACCGGAAGTTAAAAAGATTCTTGAAAGAAAGCTTAAAGCCATAAAAAAAGATAAGCTCCATACAAGTGTGATGTTGATGATCTTAGTCCAGTGCGAGATTTCATTATCTCACCAAAATTTAAAATACCAAAGTTTGAAAAGTATGGTGAACTCACATGCCCTAAAGCATATTTGATGACATATTACCATAAAATGACTGGGCATACCTAAAATAAGAAATTGCTCATCCATATTTTTCCCAAAAGTTTGGCTGAGGCAGCTCTAAAATAGTACTTCCAGTTAGAAAGAGGCCAAGTGAGCACTTGCAGGGATTTGGCTTGAGTATTTTTATGACAATATAAGTGAAAGTTAGAAATTGTTTTAGTTTGAATAACCTTTCAAAATATGAGAAAAAAATCCTAATAAGAGCTGTGAAAAATTACGTCTGCAAATGGAAAGATGCAGTTTCACATGTCCAACACCCCTCACGGATTAGGAAATGCATGCCTATTTCGTCGATACTCTGCTATCTCTATACTATGATAAATTGGTTGAAGATGGAACTTGAATGGACCTCCTCACTTTCTTGACTTTTTATAGTCCTGGCTTCCATCAGTTATGACTTATTGGCACTTATTGACAGAATTATTTCCTGATTACGCGTATGCCACTTGGTTGGTATCATGATCTTTCTTATTTTTTTGCCATGTTTAATTCTCTCTAGAGCACATAAAATGCTTACAAATAATGAGAAAATAACTTAGGCAGTTCTCTAAAAAAGAAAAAAAGAGGATGAAACTGTATCATGCCCTACTAATTTCCTATACTGAGCTTTTTTCTTTACTCTTTCAGAATAGGATGATCTCCTCTATCCTAGCAAAGCTTAAGAAACCACCTTACCTGGAATGGTACAATTTGAACACCAAATACAAGTATTATCAAGGGTTAAAAGGCCATTCCATGAAAAATTGCAATGCATTTAAGAGCAAAGTACAAGCTCTTAGGGATGCTGATCCAAAAAAATTCCAAAAACTAATGGATGCCTATCAAGGACAATTGGACTAAGGGTTATCAACCTTATAGTCATATGACAAACAAGGGCAGTTTCCATTTTGACTTTAAAACTCTATATCTTCTCTTTTAGACTCTACAGATTTTAAAAGAAATTTTACTTTTTACATTGTATGCATTTTGTCATGGATAATAAACTTTGTTAATAATGATTTCCAGTATCTAGGCCAATGGGAACATTTAAAAAAAAATTTCTTTAATAGATGATCACCATTAAGTTGAACTCCCTTATAAAGGTCTTTCACTTCTATTTATATGATTGTCTTAGACATTCAACCATAGGCCTTTTACATCTATAGGCCTTTCACACCCAAACGTTCATTTTCTGGATTCCTTGAAGGTCAAACAAATAGGTTATGCTCTTAAAAGATTTAGATATAGATAGTTCAACATATGTTAAAATAATGATTGTAATTTTGAAATCTCTCTTATTTGAATAAGTTTTTACCATAACTTTCATGACACTTCTCCAAACCCTTGATATAGGAAAAAAAATAAGAGTAAAATAAGCCAAAACAACTTTTTTTCTCAAATAAAACACATTTTCCTTTTGGATAGAAACTTTTTAATCCAATGCTCGATAAATAAGATAAAATTTGAGATTTTTCCATGCCTATTTAATTTTTTTCTCAAATACTCAATCAAAACCAAGATTCATTAGTGGTTATAGAGTTGATGATTTCAAAAGGCATTCAGTAAGACTAAATGTAGAAAAAAATTTGAAAAATTAATCGCAACATCATGTTGTTGAGATATTAAAAATTATTCTAGAAAAAATCATCCTCTTTCTTACCGAAGAGCTCGATAGTTCAAATGGCTTTTTGGAAATGACAAATGGCCATCTTTCTCTATCTTTTCATGAATATAAAAAATTATTCCCTTTGCGGTCCCCTTTGAGCTTGATGATTTATTTTTTCTTAGAACCTTGATCAATGATCACCTTCCACACTAGGAGGTAAGTGAAGCAAAGCTTCAAAATTAGAAGAGGCAAATTCCATTCTAAAGTTAAAAGAAGAACTAATCGACTATCAAAGGAAAAGTAAAAAATCAAATAAAGTTTAAATCTCAAGTTCCTTCAAAGTGAAGAATGAAGAAAGCATGATAAAGAAAAAATAAAGAGAAGTAAAGAAAAATGAAAAACAAGAAAAGGTGAAGAAATAAAGATGTACGTATATCTTAATAGATATGCCAGACGTAAATTCCTTTTGAAGTGAAATGATCCTTGATTCAATTACCCATAAATAGATCATTTAGGCTTATCTATCTTTTCTTTCTAAACCATAACCTACAGCTTATATTATGTACCTACAAAGCCTACTTTGATCAAACATAGCTATTTGAAGTGTTGAGCCATTCCTGGAAAACTCTTCAAAAATCCATCTTTTTAGATGATTTTGAGTCCTCAAGAACATGATGGGGCAATAAATTAAAAAACAAGAAAAAAAAAGAAAATGAATGAAGCTCTAAAGTAAAAACTTGAAAAAGGTAGTCTAAAACAAATTTGAATGATTTGGAATTACTTCTAAATTCATAAAGATAGCCATCAAAGGAAAAAACCCTTCGATGCTAACCCAAAAATAATCCCAAACTTTTGGAAATTCATGACATTAGTAAAAATTGAGTCAAATACCCAAATATTACTTTGATTCAAGCTAACTTTTTAGAATTTTCTTGTCCAGCCTAATAAATTGATATTTTCCAAAGGCCTTTCCAAATTAACCCTTTGAAACTTGGTGTTTACTACCATTAGTTTAACACTTATCGAGCAATTTTATTTGAATTAAAAAGATGTTATAAACTAATTGTTTACTTTTCAAGAAACTCCCTTGAAAGGAACATTCACCTGAATTTGATCTTAACAAACTGATACTTTGTTGTATCGAGTTTTTCAAGATAAATTTTAACAATGCCATCACATTTGTGACTCTAAATTTATTCTTTCACCACATTTAAAGATGCCCTAAATGGTGATCATTAATCAAAAGAAAGCTTTAACATCAAAAGATAAAAATGGTATGTCTATTATCCTTGATATTAAAAAATTCATTGGTAAAATTATTTAGAATTCTTCATAGTTTTTGATCAAGTAGATCTTCTCCTAAGTTAGAATAAGATGGTGATCTCATTCTATAAATCCTTAAAAATGGATAAAATTTATATACATATCATGATTTAAATGGAAGTTTATAAATATACCTTAAGCATATACTTATCCAATTGCATAAAGTTGTATCTTTGAATTAATTAATACTAATTTGATATTTAATGACTTTTCAAGAAAAATTGAATAATTCCTAGATTTCTAAAGTCAAGATCAAAAGATGAATTTCATAAGGGGCAAATATGAAATTGTATTTTAACAATTTAAACTTCATCAACAAGCCATCAAGAAGAAAAAAACTGGCAACAATGAAGTTAAGATTGATGAGACCTCGCCAACATTGACCTTCATGATATTTCAAATTCAAATGTCCTATTCATTCAATCACGTGAAACATTTATCATCCTTTTCATTCGATCCTATGAAAGGTAGATGAAGTGAGATTTAAGTTTGTCACCCTTTTTAGTTGCTCCTGTGAAAGGTAGGTTAAGTAGAATCTAAGTTTGTTATCCTTTCCATTCGATCTTGTGAAAGGTAGATGAAGTAGGATTTAAGTTTGATAAGTTTCACTTGGTTGGGAACTTGTTTTCTTCTCTTATGAAAGGTAGCTGAAGCAAGATTTAAGTTTGTTATCCTCTTCATTCAATCCCGTGAAAGGTAGGTGAAGTAGGATTTAAGTTTGTTAGTTTCACTTGGTTAGGAATCGATGGAGTAAAATGATCTTTTTATTCGATCTTGTGAAAGATACATAAAGGAGGCTTTAAGTCAACTTCATCCAACTAAGCAAAAGGATCAGTGAATTTGTTATTTGTCAGCTTCACTTGGTTAAGAACTAGTAGCATAAAATGGCTTCTTCATTTGGTCTTGTGAAAGGTAAGTAAAGAAGGCTTTAAGTCAACTTCATTCAATTAAGTAAAGAATCGATAAAATTTGTTTTAGAATCTCTTCATCTAATACAAAACCAACGAAGTTAGCTTGTATAAAAGCCCAAGAGTAGCTTATGGCTTTGTCGCTATCGAAATTGGCAAGCCTAAGAGTTGCTAATGGTTTTATCCCTGCAAAATTGGCACCAAATTGAAAAGGTCTAAGAGTAGCTGATGGCTCTGTCCTTGTTGAAATTGGCACCAAAATGAAAAGTCCAAGAGTAGCTAATGACTCAATTTTTGTAATATTGGCACTAAAATATTAAAAACCAAAATGTATCTGATGGCTTAGTCCCTTCAAAACTGGAAGTAAAATGAAAATGCCTAAAAATAGCTGATGGCTTAGTCTTTGCAAAATTGGAACCAAAATGAAAAAGCCTAAGAGTCATTGATGGCTTAGTCCCCACCAAATTGGCTGATGGTCAGTCTCTGCGAAATTAGCAGCAAGATAAATAGTCTAAGAGTAGCTAATGTCTCAATCCCTGCAAATTTGGCAATAAAGAAACAAAAAGGCTTAAAAGTAGCAAATGGTTCTGTCCTAGTGAAATTGGCACAAAAATTTGAAAGCTGAAGGGTAGCTGATGGCCTCGGCCCAACCGAAATTAACATTAAAATATAAAACCCAATGTAGTTGGTTAGGTAAAAAACTAATGCAGTTAGCCTATACATATGCATATATATAGAACTTTTTCTGTTGAAGAACTTATCATGGCCCAAACAAAATCGTGTCTATTTAGTCTTTGCCATGTTCCTGATTTTTAGCAACGGCCTGTAAATTTGAACATATTTTTTAAATTTTCTCGTTTTTCTCAAAATAAGAAACTTTTATTCCATAAATTTTTTTGATAGAATTTTTCTAAGTTTAAAATTTTAAAATTCTTTAAGTGCTTTCATTAAAATCATGTTAATTCAGTTTTTGAAATTGTATTTTATTTTATGAGTTTTCTATTTTTTCAAATATTAATTTTCTTTCATAAGGATATTTCTCATATGAGTTAGAATTTTTAATTTTCTTTTTCTTACACATAAAATTTCTCAAAAATTACATTTAGAGTTCAACACTTGTAATTTCAAGAAAAAATTTTATTAATTTTATTTTAATTTTTGGCCAATTTTTTTAATAGTCCTAAAACTTGCAAATTTTGATAATGGGCCTAGTAAACCCATTAATTTCCCAACAAGCCCAACAAATTTGCCAAGCTTATTTTTGATTTTTGACCAAGCCCATTTCATTCTTTATAATTCCAAGAAGCCCATTTTTTATTACTTTAACAACCCATTGTACTTTCCAACAAGTCCCATTTTGATTTTACAATAAAGCCCAATAATTTTTTCTCTCTCTAAAATTTTTGTTAATTCTTTTGAATCCAAAATTTTTATATGGATAATTAATTAGGGTTTCAAGTGCTTAAATTTGAAACTGACTTTCTCAATTTATAACTTTTAATTTCTTACAATTCAGTCATTTCATTTTAATTTTCATTTTTTAATCATAAAATTTGCAATTATAATTTTATTTATTCGGACATTTTCACAAATTTGTGTATATTTATTTTAATTTTAGAATTTGATAATTTGGTTATATGAAAATTAATTTAATAGAGATTGAATTTTATCATTAAGTTTGATATTATCCAAATTAGATTCCTTTTAAAGCAAAGGTTCTTGATGATGATGTCATGCATGATCTAATATGCAAAATAACAAATATATCATTTAAAGCTTATCAAAAAACCAAAAAAACTAAGAAAAATCAAGAAAAAGTAAAAGAATAAAAAATAAAGAATGATATTGCCATTTAGCCAAGGGTGTTTCCTACTATCCTTGGTAGATTATCCTCTTTATAAATAAGGGGATAAGCTTTCATTTGGGTATTTTAGCTTTTCATAACAAAACTAAAAAATATTAAGGTTTCTTACGTTTTTAATCTTTTTAAGGTAAATTCCTTGTAAAAATTTTAATTTTGGTTTACTTCATGCTTGATTCTTCCTTTTAGTGAGCCAAAATCAAACTTGTGGTATGGATTTTAATCATGTTGAAAGGCCAAGTATGATGGTATGAACAAAGTTTCACGATTTTATTGTCATATTTAATTTTTATCAGTATTATGTTGATTTTCATCACGATAATTTGTTTTTGTTGATAGAAATATTGTTATTTTCATATGTATATACTTTTATGTAACTTTTATGCTCTTTTTCTTAGTATTTTCATGTTTCTTTATGTTAATAGGTGTATTACTTATCATGATTTTATGCATATTTAAGCTTGGTAGAAATTATGACATGTATTTCTATTGATATTTATTGAAGCATGTGATAACAAATTATTTTTGATGATTATTTATTTGGTCAAATTTGATGGTGGTTCTTAATGAAATTTTTATGCTTGATTTTATGATATTTTATATTATTTTGTTATATATTAAAGTTATAAGGGCTAAAAAATAATTTTTTCAAACTTTTAATGCTTTGGATAGGTGTTTCCAAGCCTTAGCCAAAGCTAACAAGGATGATTTTGTGATGTTTTGAATTTTTTAGGTTATTTTGCAGTTATGGAAAGTGTACAGACCAAATTGCAAAAATTAAAATTTTTTTTTCAAGGCCATCCATGCTTGATAGAACACTGCAAGCACCTTTAGGAATGCTTTTTCACATATTTTTCACATGTTTAAATACATTTTTAAACTTTTTGGGGATTTTTTTTGTAATTTTAAAATGTTTAAAGATCTATTTGCAAAAATTGAAAAAAATTATTTCCAAGCCAAAGGTACTTGGCTAAATGGTTTATGTGATTTTTGGTGTGTTTTCCATGTTAATTTTGATGTGTTTGATGTTTGATTCTGTATTTTATTTCATATAGAGACTATTTTATAAAGTTAGAAAACTTTAAGGACCATTTAATAAAGCCTTGCATTTTAGGGTCAAAATGGTCATTTTTCATATCAAATTACCCATCTGGGGTGTTTTGGTCATTTAGAAACACTTCTAGCATTATTAGCCATTTTGGAGCTAAAATGTAATTTTGGGAAACTTAAGGACCTATTAGTAATTTTTGTATTTTAGGTCAATTTTGTCATCTAAGTTACCCATTTAGGGTAAAAGTGTCATGTCATTTCACTATTGAGTCCTTTAAGGTACTGGGAACTTATATATCAAAGGTATACCCTATGGGCATTTTAATAATTTATCTTAAAACTGAATCATTTACGATCATCGGGATACTTCTATGTCGAAGGTGCATAGTAGAAACAGGTTCATCTTTTTATGAAGTTATCAAGTCCTTTAAGGTTACTGAGATACTTTAATGTCGAAGGTAGACTTTAGGGACATTTTAGTATCTTACATTAGAACCAAGTCATATGTGATCACTTGGATACTTATATGTTGAATGTGCATAGTAAGAATAGGTTCATTCCTTAAGAAGTTATCAAGTCTTTTGGGGTTATAGGGATCTTTCACATTGAAGATATACCTTAGCGACATTTTAGTAATATACTTTAGAACTGAGTCCTGTAGAGTCACTAGAATACTTATACATCAAATGTGTACTTTAGGGGGTCTTAAGATAAATTTTATTATCTCACAAAATCAAAATATTTGAAAATTAAGGCAATGTCTCCAAGTTAAATTAGTTCATGGAATTTCTCTTAGTATATATGAAGGGTTCTACATATTATTGTAAAAACGAGATATCCTTTTAAAAATAAGAAAATCAATATTTTTTTTGAATTTTGTAAAAATAAAACCCTACGTATTCTGTTGGCCTCTGATAAGGCGTGAAAGATATTCGTATTCCTACAGCTTTCTGGTGGGGTGTGAAAGATATAATGATAAAACCTATCGTATTCCTTCGATCCTTCGATAAGGTACATTAGATATTTTTATCTTAAAAAATATTAAAAACTTAATTTTGTCATACGGAGCAATAAATCTTTTTCATAAAATTTTATTTTTATATATATGGGAATTGTAATTAAATACCAGATATTGAAACTGAATTGAAATCAAATTTTATGTTAACACATGATTAATAAGGTATCGATTTTTGGGCATCATAAGAGGTCGATCCTTCTCATAATTGTAGCCGACTCTTAGACCCTTTCATACTCTGGTATTAACGCTAACCTCAGAGTTTGTCTCCATAGTTTCATAGCCCTTGAAATATGAACTCCAATAGGTGACCGATCTCACCTAGCCAAAATAAATTAGTGGTGACTCCAAAATAAATGGTCATTTCATAATGATTATTTAGAGTTAGGTCGAGTGATTCATCTCAGCAACTCAGTCCTTAGAAAAAAATAAGAAAACAACAAAAATAACAACAGTAATAATAATAACATTAATATGGCCCCTATAAATAAAAAATAATGGTATATAGATATATAGGAGCGAGGGATATACCTGCCTTTAATGTTTGGCTAGTCAGGATTTGTATCCTGGCCATGTTATGACATAAGTAATCCTTAGACTTATGACACCAAGTCACCTTGTATGCGAATTATGATACCTAAAGATCATCATGAATAGGTCCACAATGATAGATACCAAAATAAGGGTGGTTTTTGGTATGATAGGAAGCATACTAAAGGTAAATGAGTGGTCTAGAGAGGATTCATTACTCTAAATGATATGAAAGGACATATCTCATTTGTTACTAGCCTATATTAACTCAAGGCCCCCTTAGCTAAGGCAATATCAACTATGGAGTTAACACATAGGGCTGTAGGACTGATATGAAATAGTTTGAGGTACACACTACACCATGTTCTTGCCTTTTCCTAAATATATGATGAAAGCGTTGAATTACACTGACATACTGTACATTAAAAGGCTTGTCAAAATTGTATTGACTTTTATAGCATTTGGGTGGCTATGTTACATTGCTAGATGCTGCTCATAGTCTATAAATATAAATATTCTTAACTGAATAAATTTACGTTTATTGCCAACATGTTAGGGGCTTAATAGGTCATAAACATAAAGGTGATTTTATGAAATTAAATTAAGATTAGATTAAATTGTCGAGATATCGATCTCTTAAGGACTAAATTGAAAAGTTTAATTTGTCAAGGGGTTAAAGTGCAATTAAACAAAAAATTATATTTAACCCTAACCTTAACTATTTATAATTTGATTTTGCGATCCTCATTTTATTGGTAGATTGATGCCAACTTTTGTTGTTGACAATGGGTACCGCATGCCAAAAAGCATTAAGAAAGAAAAATGTTTTCTTGTTCTCGATTCTTAAATGGGAAAAGGTGCTCAATCAAAGGGAAGGTTTATGAATCCTAAGTCACTAGCACAACTCCTAACAAAACATGTCCTAACCTTGTGAAGGTTTCTAAAGTCACCCATGTGGAGTGCCGTTAAGGTCAGACAATTGGATGGCTTTGGTTTCTACAAGAAAAAGTGGAGATTGAATTTAATCAGGGATCTTGATAATCCCAATATAAGGTACGATTTTATAATTCCGTTTTTCTTGAATTTTTAAATTGGTTAAAGATGCACAAGTAGATCCTTTAAGGAATTTGGTATGTTTATTTAATTTTTTTATTGTGTAATTTAATAATAATTATTAAATTTATTATTTTTATTCATTTAAGATCACCTGAATTCCAAGAGTTGTGACTCAGATATTCGAATGCCCAAACACAAGGGTCTGTAATAGTATGTTAGTGAGTCTTTCCCAAGTCCTCGAGAAGGAGGTGTTGTAATGTGTCGAACATGAATCCAATATGTTAGACTTAGATGGATAATTTTTTTGTATTAGGACTAAGTTGTCGAGATGAATCTCAAACTTGACTAAACCATAAATGCAACTATGAAACAATGAATTAGTTTGGAGTTGCCAGTAATTTATTTTGGTCAGGTGATATGGTCACCTACCTAAGTTTGTCTTTGAGGGTTATGAAACACTTAAAAATAAACTCCAAAAGTCTACTTAATAACCCTAAATTCTTATGAAAAGGTTAAGGAGTTGGTTATGCTTTGAGTGAGACATGTGTCCTCAATGATGCCCTATAAATCAATTCCTATAAACTATGTGTTACCTTAAACCTCTATTATAGTTGGTTTTAATTTTTTAGTATTTAATTATAATAACCATATTTTAAATTTTTTAATTAATATTACTATTTTAATTTTAAGTAAATAGGGTATTTATATATTATAAAAATTAAAATGTTTTCATCCCTCTTCAAAAAACTGAAGGAATAAAAAAGTTTTATTTTTCAAGAAAATAAAAAATTTTGATTTACTTATTTAAAGATGGTTGTCAGCAATGTGCCCCTACCTCATCGCAAAGGGACGCATGCAATTTAAAGATATTTTTCTTGACAAGAAAGTATCCTCTTGACGGGGACTCTTACTTTTTAACAAAGGGGAGAGAGAAAGCATAGATCCTTTGCTCTATATCATGAAAAGGGAATTATCGGATGAATCAATCATCAAATTATCCTTGGATGGCCACTAGCTAACACTTGGAGTCTCCACCAAATACATTGGGTTAGGTGCAATCAGATACCTATCAAAACTCAAAAAATGAATTATGAGGTTTGCATGGTCCAGAGATTTGATGATTACGTTCAAGAGTTGATTACACAGAGGGAAGTATCAACCTCCCAACACACCTTAAAGCTATACTATCTAGCTATATCTTGCATTAGTTTTAGTTCCCTTAGTTTTGACTTGTCATCATTCTGTTATAATCCCCTTTTAGTGCATGAATTTTTGTAAAGAGATATCCATGGCTTTAAGAAAATTTTAATCCCATATACATCCTAAAAAAGTGGGAAACATAGTGATTTTTTATAAAATAAGTCTGGATTTAGTTTTGAAAATATGATACTTCATATCAAGCACTGAAGGGATACTGACAGGAGGCATTGCCTTCATGGTTTTTGAAAACGATTTGAAAATATGAATACAAAATAAATACCACAAAGAGAAATATGTTAGTTAGATGGAAAAGAAATAATTTCGTATAAAATAAATCACACAAAAAGGGAAAAGGAAGGGATGATTGAAATGTATCTCGTAATTGTTATCGGTTATCTAGAAATAACCGAGTCGACAATTTTCTAGATGCTTTGGATCCATTGGTTGCTTAAGGCATAAAAACTAGGTTTAAATTTTGAAAAAGTCTAAAGAAAATTTGGGAGAGAGAAAATTGGATTTTTGATGAATTTTAAAAAATGTGTAATCACTACCAGATTGCTTGCCAAACTTTGGTTTACATAAATGTTAAAATCAAATCTTGTTATGTTACTTAAGGTATCAATTTTAATAGGTTCAGATTACTCCTAGCCCAAATGATCAGTGGTGACTCGCAGTTCCTAGCCACTTTGCAGTGGCCATCAAAGACTAGTCAGATGAATGATTCATCTGACAATCTCCCCTATCTCGATATAAGAAACATTTCTTTCTCACCTATCATGGTAAAATCAATCTAATAAGATTATTTTTAAGTTAGCGCATTCATCGTCAACGATAAGGGATGTTATGATAAACCCAAACAAAGAAACTAAAATGGCTATTGAACATTTGAATGCTCCTTAGCTCTTTATAATAGAGCTTTCCTGGTTTGGGCACTTTTCTTGGGCACACATGAGGCATGAGAAATGCCATTTCAAGGGCTATAACAGCCTTTAAACCATAAATTTAACCATAATCAATCACATAAAGCCCATAAATTTAACCACAATCAATCACATAAAGCCCAAGATCTACATTTAGACTTAAAAATCATTTAAGATGGTTTAGAAAGAGATTTATTATGCCCTTTCTAACCATGAATCCAAGCACTTAAAAGTTTAATTTACCCTAGGTGGTAGAAAAGCATAAGCCATAGTTGATTCATTATTTAAACCAAGCTAGACTTATGTTAGGGTTTTTTGAAAAAAAAAAACATAAATTTTGGCACTAACTCAAGCATGCATTTAACCAAGCAGAATATGAAATCCACATGTCAACATAGTACTGAATCACCAAAATATAACAT